>JANZLF010000007.1:21568393-21578989 GCA_026546835.1 Erythroxylum foetidum | reverse complement strand
TGGGTTGAGTCATAAAAAATGGATATGGATATGGGTTGAGTAAAACCCGAACCGAACCCTACCCATTGCCATCTCTAACTGTGATTGATATGCAACTTCAAGAGCTTAACAATCGCTTCAATGAGGTAAATATCAAGTTACTTATTTGTGTGACATGCTTCAATCCAAGTGACTCTTTTTATGCTTTTCATAAGCAAAATTGATTTAACTTGCTAAATTTTATCCTTGTGATTTCTCTTAAGTAGAGCTTATTACTTTTGGTGATTAACTTGACAATTATATTGTTGATATGCAATATGATGATCAATCTTTGATATTAAATTGGATTAGTGATCATGTCAAGAAGCTAGTTGAAACAAAAAAGGATGTTGTGTACCCTTTGGTGTTTTTACTTATGAGATTAGCTTTGATTTTACCTATTACTATTGCATCTGTGGAAAGAGTATTTTTTGCAATAAAGATAGTAAAATATCGTTTGCGCAATCGTATGGGAGATTCTTGGATGAATGACTGTTTGATAACATATATTGAGAAAGTATCATCAATAGTATTGATAATGGGAAAATTTTACAGTGATATCAAAACACGAGGACTCGTAAGGAACAATTGATGTAATTTTTTGTTTATCAAATATACAAGTATTTGTATCTTTTTTAATAATATAAGAATACTTTAAATATTTTGCCCTCACTTAAAATTTTTTTCAGGATCTACCCTTGCCTGCACGTGAGATTTATTGAATTAATTGGTATGTAGCTAGTTGCTATGCAATCTATTTGTAGGGCATTTTCACGATGCAAAAAGTATTTGGTTGTTTGAATTTATTAGCTATTTAGGTTGGAGCCATATAACGACAGCATAATTATTTGCTATTTATTTGGATCTTCAGCTTGTATGGGAACATGGCTTTGACGGATCACAATGGAGTTGGGACTCTTTGTTGGCGGTGAATAAAGTGTTGAAGCCTTTAAACCCACACGATCCTCTATTTTAAATTATTCATAAGTGCCAACATTTGTTTGAGCTCAATTGGGAACACTGAAGATGCAGGGTTTGGTGAATTGATCAGGGATGAACATGGGCGGTGGTTGGTTGGTTTCTCGGGGTTCTCGGGGAACATGCTAGCTGAATTTCATGCTATATATCACGGTTTATCTACTACTTGGAATCGTGATTACCGAAAGTTGGAAGAAAGGGTTATTTTCTTCCAAGAACTTACTGGACTTGAAATCTTTCTTAGAATTAAAGCCAGAGAAGTCAATGCAGACATGTCAAAGCTCTGGGGTAACCCTTTTGTCAGTTCTTCTTGACATTTCATAGCATTTTGCCTATTTTAGGAAGGAAACATGTCATTGAGCCAAACTTACGTAAGTCTACGCGATTTGTGTTCCCTTTTGACATTCTTCCGCGGCATATATATTCCCATGCAAAGTGACAAGAGGATATGGCCACTCCATGTGTTGGAGACGGCTGAGATGATGACAATGGTATCAAAAACATGATTACTAAAGCTCGTTGGCTTCTTTAGTTTTCGACCAATGTCCTTTCTCATTTTGTCTTAGGAAGAACCTGGTATTGAAAACTCTGTTTGAATTTTCATTAAGTCCTTTTGGGTTTGGTTAAGAATATTATCGTCTTACAATCTTATAGGGCGATGAGATCTAAGAAACATATTTATAACATTATTATTATTATTATATATCATTCGCATTTTCTATTTTGCTTTACCCTCGTGCCCTATTTCTAATGACTACACTGGTGGGTGACATAGTTTGTTATGTCTTAAGGCAGTAATTCGAAGGACTCTTTACCACTTGGCCCCCCAAACGTACTGGCATACTTCCAGTTATACGACTTTATTGAGAAGGGGCTTTTAGCTTGGGCAGCAATTATAACACAGGTAGACATGTGGATAATATCAGGTTGGAAAAAAGAGAGATTTCCAAAAGTGGTCAACTAATGCCCCTCAGCCAAGTTCCATAGCCTCAAAGTGTGGATGTCAAGAGACGAGCGTGGCAACTTGGTAAAGCTACACACCACCGCCAACACCCACCACTCGCCTCATCCATCCTCCCTCCGCTCCACAAACCTTATTTTTCTCATTGACCATGCCCAGTGATAATTTAAGAGCACTAGAACTAGAAGAGCCATTGACTGATTGCAGTCAAATGGCTGGCTTTATTAGCACATAAAATTTGAAAAACAAAACAAAAGGCTTTTTTCTACAGTAGCATGGTTCCGAACAAGTCTCAGTGTTCTCTTCTTTAAGGTTGCTTCCTGGTACATTCGTATGGTCTTATTGTCCTAATCCGGCTCGCCGCCACCGTTGCTCTGGTTTACGTTTACCATTAGCTTTTGATCCAAAAATTAAATGATATATAAAATATATACATATAAAAAGTATTATGATTGGTAATGTAAGGGATGCACAGACATAACATAAATACAAATATAAAAACGAGAGATGTTGTGGCTGTGAGAAAGTGGAATAGATAGTTGAGACTTGGGAGATGATAAAAGAGTATACGTAGAGAAATAAGGGCCGCGCGTGTATTCAGACACGCGCCCTCTCTTTCTCTTCTTCTCTGCTTCTTCTTCTCAGTATAATTAACAAAACAAACACTATACTCTTATCTCTCTCCCACTTTTTCTCTCTTCATTTTTGCTTGCGATGCTTGGTGACGAAGGAACGCCCTCCTCCTCCGCCGTCACTATGGAAGGCATTGACGATGTTGAGGATTATATATGGGTGAGCTTTTTCTGGAAAGTCCTAGACCCTTTGTTTTTGTTTTATATATAAAGGCCGGCTTCTCTTTTCTTAATCCTTGGCCTAGGATCATCTTTTCTTTTGTGGTGTGATTGGTTATATTACAGAAATATGTGATTGTGGGTTGTCCTCTTGAAATTGGCTTGGCAATTGTTAAAATAGAGTCTTTTGTTTTTTATGATAACGAAATGGTGCAGGTCAATGAAGGGGATGGTTCATTGCCATGGGACAGGTTTAGTCTTGTATTTGAGCTTGTGCAGAATGGAAACAAGGCATTCCGCGAGAACCGTTTTGAGGAGGCAAGCTTCTTTTCCTCTTTTCCCCCTTAATTTTAATGGTCCATTTCACTACTGAAGTTGCATGTTAAATTATTGTACTTCTAATTTTCTGGAATGAAAAATATGAGGGTACTAGAAAATGATGGGAGGTTAATCGTGATAAGCTAATTATTAAGAACTTGTTGGTTGAGTGTAGGTATGATGTCGTATATTATTGTCTTTTCATGGCTTGAATATATTTGCTGATTGGTTAAGTGGGATGTTCAGGCAATCAATTGTTATTCAAGAGCCAACAACATGAAACCGGGTGATGTCATCATTCTTTCTAATAGAAGTGCCGCTTATATCAGGTCAGCTTGGATATGATAAACTATATTCTCTGTTGTTTATTTGCAGTTATTCTTAGTTTTAGTCATCTTGATGTGCTTTATGTGATGAATCTTTTCTTTCAACTAGGATTAGCCAATATCTGAAACAGAGGCCTGCATCTGCTTCTGAAGATCGACCATTAAATGGGCTGGATCCTACTGTACATGCTGAAGTATGTCTCTGTTCTCCTAATGTTGTGAAATAAATATTATCTCATTATTCTATAAATTTTGTATTCTTTCTAAGAGCAGAATTCATGACTCTTCAGCTAGCACTAAAGGATGCTGAAAAGGTTATGAGTATCAGAACCAATTTAGTCAAGTCTTACATCCTAAAGGCCAATGCACTCATCATGGTGAGAACAATTGAAACTTTCTCTTTCTTGTAGAGATTGCCTGGTGGTAGTCTGTTTAGTGTAGTTTAAACATTTTTGACATGCCAACATCTTATTTGCGATGAATTGGCAGTTGGAAAAATATGAATTGGCCCGGGATGTAATTTTTTCTGGCCTTCAGCTTGATCCTTTTAGGTACTGAGTACTTGCACATTTGCCTTGTAGTCTCTTTGATAGTATTATACAAAATTTTCTGGTTCTTGTTCCTATTCTAGCTTATGTCTATTCATCTCCTTTTACTGAGTATTCTGGTGATGTGTAGCAATCCTCTTCAGGCTTCTCTTAACAATTTGGGGAAAAAGGTACCCAGACCAACCCCAAGAAATGTCAGGAAACCAGAACACAGTGATGATTTTGATTGCACACTCTGTCTGAAGTTATTATATGAACCTGTTACAACTCCATGTGGGCATTCTTTCTGTCGTGCATGTCTTTTTCAGTCAATGGATCGTGGTCAGTCTTTTCGCTGTTCTCTTAAGATCTTGAGCAACAACGCTTGCATCTTATCTATTCTTTCCTAACTGATTTTGAATCGAAAACTAGGTAACAAATGTCCATTATGCCGCACAGTTCTCTTTGTCAGTCCTAGAACATGTGCAGTCAGGTGAGTTGTTTATCTGGCAGCAGTACATTCTATCTTGCTTTTTGGAGATTGATACGGGAAGGGGACTGTGTGCTTATATATACAGTTTGAATTGCCAATTAAACTTATGCCGTGGTTCTGGAATATCTGTCCTTTCTGCTTTCTGGTAGATGTAGAGTATCCTATTCACCACAGTCTATAAGCCTACAGTTGTTCAAATAATCCAGTTGAGGTAGGTATTTTTCTTACACAAAGAAGTTGATTAAATTATACAAAATTTGTTGTTGGATGGAACAGGGGTGGAAAGTCCCCTGGAAGTTTATACAATTATCTTTGTTGGATTAAACAAGAATGTTAATGACCCCAGTTTGAGGAAGTTCTATTGTTACATATTCTGTGTGGGAATCATAAAGAAACTTCACCTTTGGCTATAACCCATCCAGGCTATGCGAAGGAAAGCCAGATTCTCTTCCTTATGTTACTCTCGTTTCTATTCTTTGGTGTTCCCAATATCTTTATAGGCATCCAAAAATACTGGAAAAATTGATCGGTTTGAGTTGCGCTACTACATGTGTATAGTGCTTGGTGTATGTTGTATGAACAGAGTGCTTATTTACTCCTTTGAAGCTACAATATTCAGTGATTGTAACACTCTCGTACCGCAGCAATTGTATAGAATAAAGTGACATGTTGTGTCTGTTTAGTACCCTCATTTTCTTCTGAATTCTGCCATTTACATTAACTTTGCTGCAGACTAAGGTAAATAGAAAATCTAGAACTTTCCCTACCCTATTACACCAAAGCTGCAACATCTCATAGTGTATGAGTAGTAAAAGGCTATTTCAAGATAGTAGTTTATGTTTTCTTCATTTATTGACATTATTTTGGGGTCTTAACAGTGTGACACTTAAAAGCATTATACAAAGACACTTTGCGGAGGAATATGCTGAAAGGAAATCAGAGCATGAGAGCCTGACACAGCTTGGTGTTGATTTAATCCCACTGTTCGTCATGGATGTTGTCATCCCATGTCAGAAGTTTCCACTCCACATATTTGAACCTCGGTACAGACTGATGGTGAGTTGTTTTACTGCTCTTAACTGGGAAGAAGGAAATAGTTGGATCATTCAGTATGCATGTAGACTCTGGATTCCAAGCACAAATGACCTAAATTCCTATTTCCTCTGATGATCATGGCGCAATTATAATTTAATGTCTATTAAAACAGGATCCAATTATCTGCAATGCTACAACTTCAATTTTGTAACAGATACTATCAAGCTCAATCAACACCTTTTTGAGCAAGACTGTCATAGTTTATGTTTTGCACTAATGAAGATACTGATGTATTTGGAAGATGCATGGAACTTAGAGAGGAATTGCAAGAAAACAGAAGTTCTTTTCCTTTGGAAAACCCTTGTGTTTGGACAAGCTGTGTTTTCCATACATTTGTTAGAGTTTAGAACCATAAAGTCTAGTGGATAATGATGCACATTTAATTGCGATGATTTAAGGCGTTATAGCAAAAATGTCTTTGGTTTGAACATATGATACATATTTCACCATCAAGGAAATGAGGAAAGACGTTGTGTCTTGTGGAATTGATTGATTATGTGCGTAAATCTTGAGATCAACCTTTTAGCATAGAGGTTTTGTAATACCTCCATGATTGTTTTCCCTTCCAGTGCAGACATTGCCCTTTATGGTCTATTTTAATTGACAGGTGAGGAGGATCATGGAAGGAAATCACCGGATGGGAATGGTACATTGTTGACACTGCACCTTTTCTTCCCTGATTTTCTCCTTATAGTTTACTGGGTCAACATGAAGTCCCCTACTATTGGTTGTCATGGTTCTCCTATGAATTTTGTAGGTTGTCATTGATTCAAGTACAGGGTCAATAGCTGACTTTGCTTGTGAAGTCGAGATCACAGAGTAGGTCTTGGCTTCATATTTCTCTGTTCAAGTTTAATTTTAGTTATCTTTGTAGGATACTTTTCTAGAGCTAGACTTTTATCTTAATTTCTTCGAGTTATATAATTCTTAACTTTCAGGTGTGAGCCACTTCCAGATGGAAGATTTTATCTAGAGGCAAGCAACTCATTTTATTGTTCTTCTGTTCATCATTCATTTTGAATTGTAGCACTTTGGCTTATTGTTAGCATGGTTTTTCTTGGCCTACCTTTTGATGTAGATTGAAAGTCGTCGTAGGTTTCGCATCCTTCGGTCTTGGGATCAGGATGGGTAAGCTTGATCATCTTCTGAGTACTTCCGTTTCTGTTATCTTAATGTTCATCGAGTTAAGCCTTACTCCTTTGTTTTACTAGTTGACTACAATTGCTTCTATTGCTTAATACAGATACCGTATGGCAGATATTGAGTGGGTTCAGGATTATCTACCAGAACGATCAGAAGTAAGAGAGGAAGTATGTCTCATTCTGATCTTGTGTTCTTGTCTGTTGTCAATTTTTTTCCTTTTCCAATTTGTCCTCAATCTTCTAACTGCAAAATGATGAGCAGAAATAAAATATAGAAATTTTAGCACAAGAATTGTTTTACTGACTTGTCTTACAATATCTTGGGCAATTTAGTTATCACATTGATCCTCTAAAAAGTACTTCGTTTGTTGTTAAAGATTTACCTATTTCCTAGTCAGTTTTATACATTAAATCTATTATAGGCTGACTGCAATTTTGTATTTGGAAAGGTGTTGAAAATCAACAATTTACTTAATTATATTCTAGAATTAATTCTTAATTCTTTCAGTTACAGGAATTTACAAATAATGCGGCCGAATTTGCTCAATCGTGGTTGAGAAGGGCAAAGGAAGCTGCAAGACAAGGTAAATGTATACGATGATGTAAATTCTATTACTGTTTCTGGTCAGGTTTTTAGTGTCTGTTAATTACCAATATTCTAACTCATCTTTTGGAACATCTAACTAGTTATTTGGAACTTTTTCAATTTTGGTTATCTGAAGTGACAAGGAAACACAATAGACTAATGATAAGGATTATCAATATGTAGATTAAAACTATTTTGACTTTAGCAAACTGTAAGGACCACAATTTTATGATCGTATTAACCAGAAAAATAATCGTTGAGATAGAAGTTGGAAATTTCTATTTTTCAGTTGTTTCGTATCTCAGTTCATATGACCATCGTTAGGAATAATCCTTGTTAAGCTTCCCTAGTGTTGCAAAAGAAGCAAATTTATATGTTTGTCCATTGTAAAACTTTAATTTCAACCTGTGAGTGCCTTTTCATATATCAGTCCATAATCTAGTTGCAGTAGAATAAGCCATTCACACTGATAACCCTCTATGTATAAATAAAGATTTGTAGCCTCCTATATCAAAAACCTTAAAATTACATAACCATGCTGAGACACTAGAGCATTTTGTTTTAACCATTTTCATATGATGAAACTCATGAAATTGGCCTGATAACTAGCAGTTTTATTGGCGGTGGTAATTGAATATTTAGTCAAATTTGAAGTGGTTAATGCCATGACATGGCAAGTACCACCCTAGTTATATTGGTGGACAGTCTAGTCATGCTGATGGGTTCATTCACAGTTTTGCTGCGTAGCAAACAATTGCATATTCAGATATACTTCAAGTCATTTATATTTGTGGCTTTTGTAAATGAAGAGAGTTTGGATTTATAGATAGTACAAATAGTGAAGGTCTTTGGTGTCTGGACATCTATCCAGATGCAAGTGGAAAGTTGAGTCCTCCTCTTTCAGTTCAAATTGGAGTGCGAAATTTTTGTCATGCAAATATTTGTCAGTGACTGGTAAATAAAGGCATAAGTGCTCTGGTATTAGGAGAGTGTGTAGTTTGACATGATATTGATGGTCTCCTACTTCATATTCTCGTATGTTGTATCGTACTGATGTGCCTACTAATACTTGAATCTTAATGCAGATCGAAGAAGATTGGAAAAACTACTTAATGTGGAGTCAATGATGCCAACACAACTGAATCCAGAACTTTTCAGCTTCTGGGTATGATTACTTATTTGCAATCGACGTGTAGGATATGACATTGAATTTGTGTGATAACTTATTTATGCTTTTCAACAGCTTGCTTCCATATCCGACAGAAGACCTTATGAAAGATTGGAGCTCCTACGCATGAGGGATACAGCAGAGGTACACAATCCCTCTTATATACCTTGAAGGATTAGCAGAATATTACTGCTTGTAATTCGTTTATTTACCAGTCTCCTAATATCCATTTGATTTACTCTCTTTAGATTCCAGTCTTCCTCTTTCTGTGAATGCCCGTAGTTATCCACATAAGATAATTTCCAAGTTTAAGCTCCTATGTTTTCTGGATCTCCTTGAGAGCTTCTAAACTAATAGTTAGTTTATGAATATCTTGAGGTGGGGAATGTAGTTGAACATCCCGGTTTTGAACTGGAACCCAGTTCTGAGAGTTGCTCACACTTCTAACTTTTGTGGTCTAGAAAGTATTATTTAGGCGAATTTTTGGATAATACATGAGGTAATTTTGCCCCGCCCGCCATAACCAAACCTTATTCCACCCCAGGTGTGGATTTGAATTGAGGAACTCTTGGTCGCTACTCAATGGTGCCAACCATTAGGCCCCCTGCTGTTCCAAACAATGATTCTATTTTTTTCTTTTGACAGAGGATACGACGAGGCCTGGTATACCTCAGAGCGGCAGAACAGGGCCGCAGGATGCAATGATAGTAGCTGTAACTCGTAACTTGCTTCCTGTCAAGTTCTATTGTTTTTAATCTATTGCACAAAATTTTCAAATATATTCACAATCAATATTCTTTGATCCACATCACCGTGGATGCTATTCTTTTTTGTAGCAATTGTTTTATTCGTAGTCTTTGCTACCTTTCTCCTTTCTACCGGCCCTCGATCCTATGACATGTTAGATGTAGATTCTGCATCCACACCAACATGACAGGGATTGCCAGTTCTTATTTGTAGTCTTACCAACACGAGAAGCAATATTAAACTTTTATGGAGATCTTGAATGCCAACAGGAAATATGGTACGGAAGTTGATTCCATTCGAAAAATGTTACCATGTTGCTAATTTTCCTGCAAGTGCGTGTGATGGGGAACTTCAATGCTAATTAACCTTAAACTTTTTAAACACACAGTTTGGGTATAACATGAACAAGAAGAAATCTCAACTCTTATGAACTCTCAATTAATTATATCAAAAGAAACGCATATAATAAGGTTGATTAGAAAACAATAATAGAAATTTGTCACAAGTGATTATTTTGATAAGAATTATTTTTTTTGTGCAATGTAAAACGTATATTGTACAAAAATGGGTATACAAAAAATCGCTGGGGCATACCCAACCTTATGAATTTTGTCCCATTCTAGCCTGTATCAACCGGAAGGTATCGTATCGGTCGAAAAACGGTACAAAATATTGAATGCGGGTACCGGTCTTGGATACTGGTCGATACTGATGTTTATCAGACGGTATCAACCAGAATCAATAATTCTCCCTTTGAGGCTTCGACGGTTCGACCTCACCTCAGCCCGCTCCTCCTCCTCGCCGCCTTCTCCTTCGTTCTCCTCGCCGTCTCTTTTCTTTCGACGCACCACACGACCACCTCAGCTGAGACGGACCACACGACCCGACGTTGACCCGGATTGGCACCGAAGACTCGATTGTTTTAGGGTGTATGTTTTTTATTTTTGTTTCATTTTTCATTGCATTTTGAAAATGATTGCTTCTGTGATTGTGTTGGTTGTTGGATTATGGTAGATTTGGGGTTAAAAATTAGTGTTGTGTTAGATTTGGGGAAAATTTTGGATGTTGATTTCGCCTGAAAATGAGAAATCCAAATGGATATTGAAGTGAAGTTGATTGATTTTTGTTATTTGTAAATGTTGAAGTTCAACTGAAATGAGAAATTTGGAATTGGATTTTGACATTTTGCATTTTGGAAATAAGTGGATTGAAAATTAAATTTAAAATGGTGATTTACAGTATCGATTATTGAATGGTGGAAATTAGCGTGTGATTCATTAAGGTATTAATATTGAATTGTTGAATTATTGATTAATGAGATTGAATTTGAGTTTGAGTAATTGAATTTGAGATTGAGTTTGATAATTTCAAATGTTTAATTGTACATGTATTTTATTTAATGATAATTTGGTGCTTATGGTTAACCTTATGTTTTAAATTTAAACT
>JANZLF010000007.1:21479011-21502494 GCA_026546835.1 Erythroxylum foetidum | reverse complement strand
CATCCTGTTTCAAAATAGACTCCCAAACAATGGCTTGAGTCATTTGAGTCATTCCATTCCATTCCATTCCATCCCTCCACCAACATCCAAACATACCCTTAGTGGAAAGGGAGAACATTCTAATGAGTTACTAGATCATTTATATTTAGATGTATGTGACCTTATGTCTACTTATGTTGGAGGTGGATACTCATATTTCATCACATTCACAAATGATCATTATCGATATGATTATATGTGCTTAATGAAACAAAATTCTAAATCATTTTAAAAATTCTATAATTTTAGATTTGAGGTGAAGAGAGAAACTGTTAAGAGTATTAATATGTTTAGATCTTACTAAGTTGGCCAATACTTAGATCAAGAGTTTCTTTTTTACTTAAAAGAGAATGGTATTTTCTTACAATGAAGTACTCCTCCTAGAACCTCACAATATAATAGGGTGTTTAAGAAAGAAATCATACCCTCTAAAATATGGCACATTCTATGATGAGTCATATAGTCCTTCTTATATTCTTTTAGGAATATGCCTTGAAACTAATACTTACCTTCTAAATAAAGTTCCATCGAATTCGGTAAATAAAACTTCGTGTGAGATATAAAATGGTAGTAAGTCAAACTTGTCATATCTAAAGATTTTGGGAATGTGATACTTATATGATACATGGAATGTTTGATAAGCTTCATGTTAAGTCAGATAAAAACAAATTTTTAGGATATTTGAAAGAGAGTGTTAAATATTAATTTTACCATCCTCTTAAGAAAAAGGTGTTTATCTCAAGATATGTTACATTCCTAGAAAAAGAATTTATTCTTAAGGAAAGTAATGAGAGTGAGGAAAAACTTACAAAAGTTTAAGAACTACAAATTCACATCCAGATGGAACAAGAAGCTCAAGTTGATAAATATGATATATAACTAAGAGTTTAAGAGATACATGGTTTGTGATGTAATAGTAGGATATGTTGTCTCCTTACTATATTAAGTCTACATATTCAAAAGGGGAAAGACAATGTATCATGCATGGATAATGAGCTTATTGCTTCTAAAGGTGCAATGCTTGACATTAGTTCTTTAAAATGGCATAAAGCCATAAGATCTAAAATGGAATCCATATATAATAACCAAGTATAAAATTTGGTGGATGCTCCTAATGGTATTATACTTATAGGATGCAAGTGGGTTTTTTAGTGAATAGCTGATATAGATGGTAATGTGTATACGTATAAAGCAAGGCTAGTGGTTAAAGGTTACAAACAAAAAAGAAGAGTTGATATTGATAAAACCTCTTCCTTAGTAGCTATACTTAAATCCATAAAGATCTTATTGGTTATAGTCACATATAATGATTATGAAAAATGGCAAATCGATGTCAAAACATCATTTTTCAATAAGAAATTTCTTAAGGATATGCATATGACATAACTAGAGGTCTTTGAATCCAAAAGTTTTCCTATTAATGCTTGCAAGTTGCAAAAGTTTATTTATGGACTTAAGCAAGTGTCATAGAGTTAGAACATCCATTTTGACGAGACAATTGAAGAGTTTGATTTTACTAAAAAATATGGATAAACTATGTGCCTATAAGAACGTTAATGATAGTTTACTCTTCTTTTTAGTGTTATATGTGGATGACATATTGTTGATTGAAAAATGACATACCAATGCTTCAATCTATAAAGATTTGCTTATCCAATAATTTCTCCATAAAGGATATAAGAGATGCAACCTATATTCTGAGAATAAAGATCTATATAGATAGATTAAATAAGTTGCTTGACTTCTCCCAATCTATGTACGTATACAAATTGTTAAAAAGGTTTAGCATAAAGAATTTCAAAAAGGGATTCTTACTCTTATCACATGAGATTTCTCTCTCACTCTTAAGACACAAGAAGAGAAAGAAAAAAGAATTATGTTCTATACACTTTGGTAATTGGATTAATCATATATACAATGCTATATACTAGACTAGATGTTTGTATTTTTTAATTATAAATAATGAATTAATATTGAATGGATAAAAGTAAAAATATACAAAAGGGGATACCCATGAATTAGGTACCTATTATCTAGCTTTCATGGCCTCCATTATACTAAATACCCTTTATAAATAACAAGATTTAAAACCCTTACAAGATATTAACAAGATGAAGCTACATTTAATGAATTCCCCATACTTGTGTTATGTTTTTACTACAATTTTAGAGATGATCATTGAACAACTGTGAAAAGTATCTTAAAGTACTTAAATAAGAGCCGAGACGACAATTAAGTAGGTTCAGATGCTAGTTTTCACTTTGATCCAGATGATAGCATATCATATTCAAGGTACATTTTTACTTTGAATGGTAGTGTTATACGTTAGAAAAGCTCCAAATAATCAATCAATGCAGATTTTACAATCGAGGCATAGTAAATTTTAATGTCAAAGGGGACAAAGGAAGGTATTTATATTAAGAAATTCATCACCAAACTTTGAGTAGTTCTTAGAATTCTTAAGCCAATAGTATTGTACTTTGACAACAATTGTGCTATTACTCATGCAAAAGAACCAAGTTCTAATCAACAGTCTAAACATTTATTTAGAAAGATTCATTTGATTAGCGAAATAGCTTTATAGTGAGTTCCAACTGAAGATAGTCTTACAGATCCTCTCACAAATCCATTGTCTCAAAAGAGACATGATTGACAAATAGCTGGATATAATATTAGATACATAGGTGATTTACTTTAGTATAAGTGGAAGATTGTTAGTTTGTACCTTTGTAGTCAATCGATTGGCTGCAATTTTATATATGAGATTATTATTTTAATTAATAAAGGCATTCTTTATCTATTTGTATTTTTTTGATTATATTTGATCTTTTAATACTAAAGGTAAAATACCTGAAATAATTATTGTATAACTAAAATTATGATGAAATCATAATTATGAAATTCAATTTTTATTTATATATTATTCTTAAATTATTCCTAATTATAGTTTCATCAAGATGAGATATTGATAAAACAGTAAAACTAGTACACATTATGCTTTTTTTTTCCCTAGAAAATATTTGATCTCATAAATTAAAACATAGAGATAGTTAAATAAACACATGAGTACTTATTAGAGAATAAGTTCATTGAACTAACCCAATTGTGATGATCCAAAATGGAATTATTTTTGTATGTGTAGATTTTCTTATTCTGATGTTACTAATCCTTAGAATTGAGATTCCCTAAGTATCTCATGTCAAAATTACTATGCTTTGATGCTAGTTATAATATTTTGTATTTAAGGTAGCTCAATTGGTAGTACTTAGATACAATATGAATCTTATGGAGATAGATAAAGAAATAAAAAAAAGAGTCATCACTCTAAAGTAATTAGACAGAATGTTCCATTACTCTTGATTGGTAATGATTTGATATATTCTCTAGCCAAAGTGAATTGACATTTGAAAAAGTGTTTTAAAATATCAATTATAAATTAATTACTAATTAACAAGAAAGAACATGATTGAAGTTATGAGAGTAGATATCATGCCATACACTATATCCAATTGAAATTTTGGATGAAAATATTAAATGATACATCATAACCATGTATGGACATATTGAGTCTAATGATGACATATTGTTATGCATCAATTTTGATATATGATTATAAATTATTTAATTAAAAATTAACGATAAATGAAATTTTTTTAATTTGTCTAATTTTAATAATAAATTAAAATTAAAATTTATAATCATTTTCAACGTATTAAAAACCTAATAAATCACACATAAAGAGCAGTTAAAAAAAAGAAAGATCAGTTTAAATTAAATTGTATTTAATTATGTAGTTTAGTTTGGAATACTGCATGGATCAAATATAAGATATTTGATTTTATTAAATTAAAACCAAAATTTGGCTTTAATCATAATTAAAATTTGTAATTTTAATTACCCAATGTTTTTTTAATAATTATGAAATAAGCGTAAAGGGGAGAACAATCCTGTTATTCCTCTTAAACGTTGAGTTCTTTTTATGTGCTCTATAAAAATCGTTAAGGCTGGCATACTTAGACAACTTGTTATTAACATCTCATAAAAATATTTCAACAAAAATTCGAAACATGTACTATTCAATTATTTACATGATTCCTATTTTTAAGGTCTTCAATTATTCCAATTCGGTCAAAAAAAATATAAAATATTATTTTTGTGCTATACCTGGTTAATTTCCCAAAAAATCAACAATTAGTTAATCAGTTAACTGAACTGATTGAGACTCAACTCCAGACATCTAAGCCACCCCTCCAGCTTGGATTAAGTCTACAAATCCTGTGAAGTTCGCGGGTAGTTTATTTATTTCGAGACGTGCACTGAAATGAGTATAAATTAAGTATGCCAAGGGATGTTCTTTATTTATTTATTTATTTTTTGGTTACAAATCAATCAAAAAATTAACAGCCTAATAATGCAGTGTTCTGCAATACAAAGTTTCTTGTTTATCAAATCAAAGGCTCCTAACATATATACAGGCCTGAGTTGAATAAAACTGCCAAAGAGACCAACCTATTTCCTTCGCTATATACATGCTTAGCATTCCACGTTTTTTTGAACACTTTCATCAAACATATGGCATGTGTGTATGTAAATGTATTATAGAAGCAGAGAAGCACGGGAAAGTTGTAACCGTAAATCGTGGGTATTCTGATAACAGAAAAGGGTCAGTCTTGGAAATTAAATCTCCAAAGTTTCTTAGCATTTTCATGCAAGCATTTGACCTAGCTACCAAGACATAATTAATTTCCGACAGAGCCTTGGGATTTCCAATTCTCTCCTCTTCGATCGCTATCCGACGCGACAACGTTCAGAGATTCAACCGTCACCGCAGCTTTCAGGTACGGGTTTGAAAACACTCCGCTAATGATATTAATTTTTAGTTACGCTTGGATCAGAACTATGGGAAATGGTTGGTGTGTCAATACGTACCTGAAGGAAAATGTAGGCTATATCATGCGTCTGATTCGTTTTTATTTTTCCAAAAAAATTGAATATAATTTGCGTTTATATTTTGATATATAGAGAACAATGAGTGAGGTGTTTGAAGGATACGAGCGTCAATATTGCGAGATTTCAGCCAATTTGTCGAGGGAATGCACGTCGGCAAGCGTCCTCGATGGAGGTTAACGAATTGGGAAGCCCTTTTTAGCTTATAAATTATGTTCTTGTATAGATTTTGATTGCCAGAGGTGTGAAGTGTTATGTAATTCTATCAACTTTTGTTTTTTTAAAAAGGTCTCCTTTCGATTGATTTGCAGAGCAAAAGAAGCAGAAACTTGCTGAAATTAAAGAGAGGATTGATGATGCTGATACCTTGGTAATCAATCTATTGATAGTTGTATTGCCCATGGGTTTTGAATAATGCCTTTGATCTCTCCAGGTTAGCAAAATGGACCTTGAGGCGCGGAGTTTACAACCAACTATAAAGGCCATGCTTCTTGCCAAGTTGAGGGAATACAAGGCTGATCTTAACAATTTGAAGAATGAAGTTAAAAGAATCTCTTCAATCAATGTGAGTCAAGCTGCACGAGATGAGTTGTTGCGGTCGGGAAAGGTTGATGGAATGACGGTATGTTTGCCATGATTCTGTTTTTTCATAACCAAACAAATTGCGAGTTTTCGACTATAATTGCACATGCTCAGGTTTCTGGTGATCAAAGAGGAAGGCTGTTGATGTCGACAGAGAGGTTAAATCAATCTACTGACAGATTAAAGGACAGTAGAAGAACAATGTTGGAAACAGAAGAACTTGGCGTCTCAATCCTCCAAGATTTGCATCAACAACGCCAGTCTCTTTTACATGCTCACAGCACGGTATGCCTTCTAGTCCATCATAAATTCACGCACACAGTATCTGTAACAAAGGCTTGTATGTTTTTTTTTTTTAATGCTCGGTCAGCCATAAATTCCCTGACACGTTGTTGATAACAATTGTGCAGCTCCATGGGGTGGATGACAATATTGTGAGGAGCAAGAAACTACTATCAGCTATGTGGCGAAGGATGAACAGAAACAAATGGATAATTAGCTCTTTGGTTGCAGCCCTTGTCTTAGCGATACTACTCATCCTCTATTTTAAGCTTACTCGTTAGTTGTCTTGTCTGCACTCTAATGGATTATATTTTAAAGGATTTGACATTCGATGTTAGTATTCATTTGTCTTCTTTCAACTTTTGGCAAATGGAACATTTGTGTCTTCTTCCACTGGATCTGATCTGGATGCGCATATAGTTTTGTCGTGCCTGTCATTGTCAATACGCTTGTGCAACCTATTTAGTAGTTATTGCCTTTTCGGTCCCAGAAAGGACACGTTGTGGGTGGTCTATAATCGTTGCAAGTAGGCTTTTTAGATTTTAGGAGAGCAAGTTGCAAGTAAACCATTGTCTGAGCGTAAGATAATTTGTAAATTTGTAAATCATGTGATTCAAATTAATAATTTTAAATTAAATCAACTGATTATATTTTAATTAGGTTTTTGTATTCTTATTTTATTCAATAAATTTCAGTCATTTACTTATATAAAATTAGTATAAATAAATAATTAAGATTTATAGAACAGAATAGGAACACAGGAAAATAAAGATCTATCCCCCAACTTAACGCTGCGTTTGGCTAGCGTCTGCAGCATGTAAAAATAGAACTAAACGAAACAGGACAGAACAGAATATGACAAGAATTAAAGATAAGGAGATGTTTGATTGCAATGGACAGAACCGGTTATCAAGTCTTTAGGTTGGACAACCGGTTCGTTTTACAACAACCATCTATGGTGTCGGACAGCAAAATCATACCGTTCAAACGGTAGGGTCACCCTGAAGATATTAAATATGAATTGCGCATTAGGAAAGGCGGAGGATTGTGATTGGTGGGAGGTAGGACTAGAACCTGCACCGGCAAAATAATTGGTCAGCTGTTTTTCACCCAATAGAAGAAGGAGATTTTTATGCATGACGTGGCCGTTTCTCTATCTCTATTCTCTACTAAACTATCCTAATAAGTAATAAGGGCAGCACTTTTCACTTTCATCTGTCTCTAACCTAGCCCACTCTGCCACGTCTTCCATTTCACTAACCTACCCCGCTATGCGCATTGTCCTGCTATCACCCAGTCATTGCCCTCCGTTTCACCTACCTTCCCCACCTCTTTCTCTAAGCCGACGTTAGACACATTCAGTATCCAGTTTCTAATTTTTTATTACAAAAAGTTCATAGAGAGAGAGAGGCAAGGGTCAACACTCAGCAGCTTGAGCTCAATAGATTAGATAAGAAGTAGAGACATAAGTTAAGCAGAGAGCAATAAAATTCTCGAATTTTTCCCTTTTGGGTGGTTTCCGGCGGAAGAGAGGTTTGGGAATTTCATCCAAATCCTGCCGTTGGATTTCCTTTCCCTCGATCTGGAGCGTCTGTTGTACTGACTTTAGATTTACTTTGACTTTATGAGAGTCCGATTCATATCCTAATTATAATATGTGTACAACTTGAAGTGCGGTGGTTTATTCATGGAAGTCCTCTAGTATTATCTTGGTTTGGTGTGGGAGTGAAAAAGTTGTTCTTTTTATGGTTTTGCGTGGGAAATGGAGGGGAAGGAGATAAATTTAAACAAGGAAACAGGTCGTAGCAACGGTATAAGCGGTGATGGGTTCATTGACAGAAGCAAAGTGAGGATTTTGCTGTGTGATAATGATTCCAAGAGCTCTGAGGAGGTTTTCACTCTCCTTTTGAACTGCTCCTATCAGGGTATGTTTTCATCTAGTTTGCTAATTTTTCAATCTAAATTTACTGAATTTATATGATGATTTTCCATTTTATTTTAACTCTATATTTCTTCTTCTCTCTGTTGAAGTTCACAAATTACTTTTTGAAGTTTTATTTTTGCCTTGAGACTGAGCGGTATTAAGTATGTTTATAAGAGCTCAGTCAGTTTTTATGAGTTGGGATCATGTTAAAATTTTTATTACCATAGTGGATGATCTGATATGGACTAGAAATTGGATGCTTTTGACGTGTTTTTGAGAAAGTTGAGCATGAACATACATTTTCGCTAGAAAATATATAAGCTTGTCATAATAGAATGATGTGAATGCCATGACCTTTCAAAAAGAGGGAAAGTCTCAAATGGTCTGTTAGATTCACCCTTAGACTGTAAACTCAGTTTGGGTTAGTTAAAACAGAACTAGGTCCCATTTCCAGTTGATGGGAACATCGAGATTTGGGGACATAGTCTTGTATTTTCATATATGCACTTACTGTAATGATTCTGAGGCTTGATCGACTTAAAGTGAACGAAGTTATGTATATTGTGAAGCTGTATCAATGCTTTTAAGATTCATCTTTTGTGTTTGACTGCTGTACGAGCATACAAAATTGAGGAGAAAGATAGTATAATGCCATGATAGAGGCACGTCAAGTAGCTTAAAAATGAAGGAGGAGGATACATGAATGAATAAAAAAGAGATACTAGGTTTACAATGAGTTTTTTCAAAGAAGTTTGAGTTATTTCAATTTGGTCAAGATTATCCACGTTGTTGCTATTTTTATTCTATTAAGTTGGATTCTATGTTTAATTTGGTTGAGCTTCTGGTTAATCTTACTGATGCTTTTGGAGCTTGACAATTCACTTTTGCTGAATTTCATGTCACTGAACAAGTGAACTTGTTTGTGTGCAAAAATTTCACAAAACCTATTTGGTTGAATATACCGATAAGATTACTTATATGATCAGGGATTAATTTTCTTTATTTGGTTCCCATGTGCCACATACATTGAAGATACTTTATATCTTAGAAGTTTGACATGCTTTCTTTACTATTTCCTAATGATCCTGTGTGCCTTGGATACACAGTTACATCAGTGAGATCAGCTAGGCAGGTAATTGATGTGCTGAATGCTGAGGGAACCGATATTGATATAATACTTGCCGAAGTTGACCTTCCAATGACGAAAGGCATGAAAATGTTGAAGTACATAGCTCGGGATAAAGAACTGCGTCGCATTCCTGTCATCAGTAAGCTTATTTTGTTAAATTTGCTTATGATCTTGTATGTTGTTAAATATTTTTCCACCTCGTTATTGACATGCTTTCCCTTTGATAAGTGATGTCGGTGCAGGATGAGGTTTCAATTGTCGTGAAGTGCCTGAGGTTGGGGGCCGCAGACTATCTTGTGAAGCCCTTACGCACAAATGAACTGCTGAATCTATGGACACACATGTGGAGAAGGCGGAGAATGGTTTGGCTTCCTTTTGCTTCCTAGCTAGCTTTTTGGTCCTTTGACTACTTTCTCTCTCATAAATTTTTTCAACAGTTTTCCAACTCTCGATCTTATTTGCATGAACAAATAAGGAAGTATTTTATGTCTGTGTGCTTGCAGCTTGGATTAGTAGAGAAGAACATCCTGAACTGTGACTTTGATGTGGTGGTATCAGATCCCAGTGATGCTAACACAAACAGTACTACCCTGTTCTCAGATGATACAGATGACAAGTCTCGGAGGAGCACAAATCCAGAAATGGGGATGTCTGCTCATCAGGGAGATGAGGTTAGTAGAATATGCAACTTGAATAGAGTGTAATAACTCAGTTATTTGATGGAATAACAAACTTGTATCTATCTATTGTAGTGCTTCCTACATTTTGGATCTCTTGAAGCCAACATTGTACTAAAGCAGTGATCAACTGCACCTGCATTTATTATTTCCACTGATTTCTGTGACCATGATTCCTCGTTTATGTCTGAACATATCACCCTTAAATGAAGCAGAGGACCTTAAATTTGAATTCTTTGTGCTTGTTACTTGGAATAATGTAAAATCAAGGAAAATTTGCAAATGGCTTTTTTTACTGTGGCACCTTCTACATGAACAGGTCGTGAGGAACTAGGATTTCGTACCCAAAAGCCTGACATGTAATCTAAAATCCTTAAACAGAACTTTAAAATTGGTCTTTTTCTGTTTACAGTCTGCTGGTGTTGCTGTTGAACTTTCACCCAGTGACACACAAGAATATCGGCCTGATGTGCCGGGAATCAGCGACCACAGAGCAGGTGATGCCTGTAGCTTCATTTAACTGCTACTTTTTCAATATCACGTTTGACATATGAGTTTGATTCCATTTGGGATTCAGAATCAGGGATAAGAAACAGATAAAATAGAATTATCCAAGCATCTGGTGAGCCTAACTGGGCATGATACACTATTCTTCAAGTTTTCACTTTGAAGCATGATTTCTTGTCAGTGTCAGCATATGGGCATTTGTAAGAAATTGTAAAAAGGTTACGCCAAAATCTTTCGTAGGCATTCTATTAGTTGTTGCATTCAATGATGAATTCCCTTATCCATCGTCTTGAAATTTGAAGTGGCAAAAGTTGAACTTTTCAGAATTGTTGTGCAGGACATTGTGGTCCAAGAAAGAGTGAGTTGAATAATGGAGAGTCATCTGCTTTCTTTACTTATGTTAAATCAAGCACAACAAAGAACAATTCTCTTGTAGCTGCTCCCAAGGATGATAAGGCTTCTCAAACTTTGAAACTTGAAGATAAAATACATTTATGTGGTCAACCAGTGATTAATGGTGCTCAGTTGCATGAAAATGGAGAAGCATGGGATAATTATTCTCAAGATGACTTCCGTAGCAGTTCCAGTATCCCTGATTCTTTGTCTCTGGAGAGGTCTTGCACCCCGCCATTATCAAGAGAATTTCCTCAGAGGATTTTCAATGAAGAAAATCCCTCTCAGGTTCTTATACATCCAGGGAACGAGGCTCCGACTGCTGCTTCAGGCTTATCTACACAAAATGTTTATCCATATTACATGTCTGGTGTTATGAATCAGGTGATAGTGCCGCAATCAGCACAACTGTTCCCAAAGAATTTGCAAGAGCTGCAAAATCATGCACCTTCAGTCATGCTTCCTCAATACAATCATCTTCAGCATTGCACATCTCAAATGAATGGGATGGCGTCATTTCCATATTACCCTGTTAGCATATGCTTACAACCTGGTCAAATGTCTGGTACTCCCACTTGGACATCAGTTGGAAGTAAATCTGCTGCTGATACAAAACTCAGTAAGGTAGATAGGAGAGAGGCAGCATTGATTAAGTTTAGACAGAAAAGGAAGGAGCGGTGTTTTGATAAGAAGATAAGGTATGTTAATAGGAAAAAACTAGCTGAAAGAAGGCCTCGCGTTCGTGGCCAGTTTGTGAGGAAGCTAAATGGTGTGAATGTTGATCTCAATGGCCAACCTACGCATACTGACTATGAAGACGATGAAGAGGGTGATGAGGATGAGCTTGCATTAAAGGAATCTTCTCACGAGGAAGATCCTTCGGGACTGTAGTTGGTTGTTTCCGTTGATGAAGTCCCCCTATATTGTGTAGATGGTCCATGCAGTTAGGAAGCTTTGATCGTGGATTCCCCGATAAGTTTCCCACGTTCCATGCAGATGAAAAGTGACAATATTCTGTTCCTGTGAGAGGTAGTTTGGATCAAGTGGCAAAACAGGCTGAAAGTGCCAAATTGGTTAAACAAATTTGAGTTGGTGGCCTGAAAGATGCATTACCACTGTTGAGATTGTACCAGGGGAGAGCCCACTTTCCCCGGTGAATATTCACGTGGTTCCAAGCACCAAAAAATGGACGGCCTCAACAAACATCAAAAGGAAAGTGGGAATGTTGAAATTCCCAAGGAGAAGATAGCGTACCGATTTGTACGACGCAATTGACACTGTTAAAAAGCAACTCCCTGTAGAGTTCATGGTATGACTTCGTAGTAGCCTTACCTGAATTCAACCATTAAAATGGTGTCTGCAATTGGTGTATCTGGTTTATCCTAATTCAACCATTAATATGACTTCGAGTATCTTGCTCTTGATGACAAGCAAGGATAAAGTAATGTTCAACAAAACGTACCAGAAAAAGAAAGGAAAATCCTTGATAGAGCTACGTTTCTTGTACAAGCTTTATTTAAAAGAGAGAATAATCCTTGGTAGACCAAAGATTTGGGGCTCTTTTTATAGCACGTTATTGTCATCCCTAGGGTAAGTTGTATAGAGCAAACTGTCCTAACAAATGTCGTGTGTTTAGAAGTTGTGGAAGGAGCAACGGCAACAAAGAGTTACCTAGGTAAATGGTTTCAGAGATGAGCCGACCAAAAGCTCGTAGGCATGACCGTTGGATAACGTTTTTCAGAGGAGGACACTATACGTAGATGGAATTTGGATATATGATTAGAAGCAAACAATCATTTAAAGTGCGAAAAGGGCAATTATTTTTTTTGGTTTTATAAGGTTTTTTCTTTTGGTTGTTTTTTTTTTCCTCTATCACTTCCCATCTCCCGTACCTTGTTCGGTTCAGTTTTCTGACTGCATGAAAATGAAACATCGATAAAGGAGACAAAAATCAATTCACTTGCAAGGTGATTAGGAACCACCTATTCTGTTCCAAGGTTTTCATCCTTTGCAATCTATTTCAGCATGTACATTAAGCCCATAGAATTCAACACATACAAAAATTAAAAACAGAAAACAGATAGATCAATCCAAACCAGTTGAACACCTACATTTTACACTGCAGAAAGTTCGCTGTCACGTACAATGTTAGAATCAGAATCAATGTACTTTGAATTCCTATCTGTCAAACAATAAAATGTTAAATCCTTTTATTTGTTAGCCTACTACTGGTCACAACCTCCCATTCATGAACAGTCAATCAACTGTCGCTGATGACCAGCTTTTTGGCTACTAATCGAATCCCAGAATTCTGATAATAGTCATACGGATCCAAGGACAGAAATGCATCAACAAAGGTGCCTGGCTTTAACCAGTTTTCAAGCTCTGCAGAGTAAAAATTACTGAACACAAGCTTTTGCAGGGATCCGGAAGTTTCCTTCTGATACATCTCTGTTACATATTGAGCACCATCCCCGTTTCCTGTAGTCGGTATCCTGTGCAAGAAAGACAGGAATCAATGTATACAAAACTGACGTGAGTGCATCATTCGCTTCACATGATGGAATGCACTAATTATTGAGTCCTGGATTAAAATATCCCAGGTAACCATTTGCCTCAATAGAAGATTTTAACTTTCAATATTCAAACTATGGTGTGGCAGAGCACTATAACCTTTGAAAGAGTTAGCTAAAGTAGACCATGATAATACTTGCTAAAATTCTTTGAGGACTAATGAGGTTATGATACAATTAGCATGAAAAATTAAGCAAAAGAGTATTAGGTAAACTGTCTCTTCTACATTAGCTTTTGCATTCTATTTAATTCTCAGCCAACATTTTTCTGAAAGCAAAAAATAACTTGAGAAATATGTCACAATCGTGATATTAAAAATAAATAAGATAACATATTCAAAAGTGTCTAACCTTTTAAAATATTTTCAACTTATTACCAAACTTTGTAAAGTTTTTAATTTAATGACTAATTTTTTAAAACTTATATAAACCAGGTCAAAAAGTTATTTTTTATGATGCGACATGTCCATTAATTGTCAAGTGGATGTCCATCTATTAGCTATATCAGCAAAAACTAACGTTTTGAACTGTTAAAGTTTTAAAAGATTAGTCACTCAATTGAAAAATGTAAAAACTTAGGCATTGAATTGAAAATTTTTCAAAAAGTTGAACACTTTATAATTGACTATCCCATAATAAATCACCCTGGGAGGAACCCAGTTCCCTTCATCAAATGATCTAATCCTACATGATGCATTATAGAAATGGTATACGACTGTTACTTACTGCACCCTTATGGTAGGGAGGTTGTGGTAGCCTTTTCTTATCACAGCAGGTCTCCAATCAGAGTTGCTACCTGAGTCTATACACAATTTTTGTATGATAGCATCACATGCTTCAAGAACTTGACACAAGCGTTCAGATGCCACAACCACAAAACTCAATCGTGGGCGACCAGCATTGTCAAAAAACTTATTATTTATTCCAAACCGTACCTTCAAACGAGGACAATAAAGCTGCAAAGAGACATCTTTGTGCAACAATACCATTTTTTGGCCCCCACGAGGTAATGGAATGTGGGATGCAGTAATAGAAGGCACAGCAACTTCTTCAGGATCTAAATATTCCACAGAGGCATTACATCTTTCAGGAAAATTGGCAGTAGAAGGTACCTCCTGAATCTCATGACCAGGCCGTTCTTCCATAGTGGCATCTGGTTGGAAGGAATTAGTATTCATCTCACTGCTGAGAGTGGCCATGTCAAAAGGGTCTTCAGTAGGGTTGTTTGTAACAAGAGAAAATATTGGATGCTTTTCATTAGTTCTATTATCTGCGATGCTCTCAAACTTTGAACTTGAAGATGGAGTTTTCATGTTTTGAGTTGACCGTTCGGGCTGAGATTGTCCATTACAGCGGCTTCTTGTGGTGGCATTTGGAGAAACCCAACTTCTTTCTGGAAATGTCTCAGGAAGGCTCGACTCCTGTGGATATTACAGGTTTCTATCAATGGCCAACTTAACGTGACATGCAAGTTCACTAACTTAATCCAAATACAAATGACCATGGTGTAGATCCACCCTGGACCTACCAAGCGGTAAGAGCTACACAAACGTTAACTTGCAACATCTACTTCAAGGACTAAAAACAGTTGATATCCAACAACGTACTTGGGAGAAGAGTAGGATTAACCATTGTATGAATAAAATTCCTAGGGGAACAATGCTAAACTGTATTTCTCGTATGGCAACCAAATGCCAAATAATAGACAAGACATGACAGAATCATCAAATAATGATAGAGTTATGATCTTACCAGGAACAGAACGGTTGCACAATACTTCAGAACTTCAAGGTTCATTCTAACATCATCCAAGCTCCTGAAAAACCATAGCAAATTAAAACTTAATTATTGCTTAAAAAGTGAATACAACAATTTACTTCCAGTTTTTGTGAGATATACCTATGCTTCTGCTTCCCAAGTCCAAAATATGTTGCAAGACTAGCCATCTGCAGCGAGAAACCGAGAGTTATAACAACATGATCAAATTAAAGAAAGGGAAAAACAAAAAGAACAATACCTTCATGTCACCAGCTCTCCTACCAAACCTCTGAGTCAACAATGCCAATGAATCAATTGTACCCTTAGGCTCCGGCGGTGATCTCCCAATCTCAATAAAAGCCTCCCTTACACGAGGGCAATCAAACCTCAGTATATTATGTCCCGCCCAAATTCTCCCTGAGATTCATTGGCGTACAAAATACCCTACATAAATCCACCTTATCCATACACCAAATGGATATAAAACATAGGGAAAGAGGAATTGAACTGAGTAATAATACTGACCATGAAGAATGTCGTAGACTGTGTCCGCAATCTCCACGAAGGCTGGGGCCGACTCGACAGAGTCTGGCGTAATGCCATTGCAACGAACAGACAACGACGAAATGAGAGACGGGTTTGAGGGCCTGACCAGGGTCGAGAAGCTCCGGAGCTCCTCAAGCTTTCTGGGGCAAACCAGTATAGCTCCGAATTCAAGAATAGCAAAACCCTGTCCAGGTTGGGTCGGTACGGTGGTTTCAATGTCAAAAAATGCTATTTCTGATATGTCGTCGCAGGGGTTGACCATCGTCTGTGATTCACAAAAGTCTTCGAGATAAAGCTCGAGTCTTGAAGGAGGCGACAGGGTTTAAGGTGGTTTTGTTTGTTTGGCTACCGACGAAGGAGATTAAACGCGCCAATTTGAAGAGTATTGAGCAGGCGTGTACTATATAGGAAGAGAGTGGCGTGTGAATTGGAGCTATCTTGGGTTTTGGTTTGCTTCTTCAGGTGAAGAGAAGGGAACGAAAGTAAGGAAGAGTCTCGAATGTTTAATTAAGCTTTCAACTTTCCGCGACGTTTTCTTCAATAAAACGATGCTATTTTTATTTTGCGACGTTTTGTGAATAAAACGTCGCAGAAAGTGTTATAAATTTACGACATTTTTACAAAAACATCTTGAAAAATTAGAACATTTTGTGACGTTTTTTAAACGTCGCAAAAAGTTTGAACATTTCGTGACGTTTTATCCAAAAAACGTCGCGAATAGTATGTTATTTTTGTAGTGGTTCTAAAACCCTATTAATAGGTTTCTTGAGACAAACTCATAAATCTACTAGAACGATCCCTCGAGATCTTAACCCCAAGAACATAATCTATTGTAAATAACATTCTGAAAAATAATATAACAAGTAACTTAAACTCAAATTATGTTATCTATTTAAGACACTTAAAATTTAAAATAATAACAAAAACATTAGAAGCACTTAAACTTTTATAAGTCTTAATAATAATGATTGGTGTATTAAACAAAAACAAATGTGACACTCAATTCTAGAATATACGATGTTCAAAGAAAAACAATATGTAGGGGAAAAACAAGCGAAGGATTCCACTCTTAAGAAGCTATAGATTTAGGGTACTATTGGTAATTAAGAATGAAGACTTCAGAGTGGATATGTAACTTACATTCTTTATTTTTTTTATTGTTAGTAATGGGTAAAATAAGAATTGAAAATTTTAAAATGAATTTTAAATCATTTTTATTCCTAATGTAAGTGCAGGTATAAACTGGAATCAGATATAAGAAATAACAAATAAACAGTCGTGGTAAATTCTTTTTCTACTTTTTCTTTATATTTCGTCTCAACTAAAACTCTCTATTTAAAAATTTAAGATTAGTTTATTTATTTAGAGAGTACATCATTGTGATTGTGATTGATTCTTATTAGGATATTATTATCAACATTGCACATTACTTTATTTAATTTATTTAATAATTATTTAATTTTATTTCAATAATTTTATACCATAAAATAAGTTATGTTTTTAAATTTTGTTCTCATAAAAAATTATACACAATTATTTAAAATTAATAATTTATTGAATCATTAAAAATTATTTAAATTATTTATTTATTAAATACAAATTTTTTATTAATTAAAAATAATAATATTTTAATTAATTATTTAAAAAATCAATCACCTAATAATCAAACATAAGTGACAAAATTAGCATTAACACTCTTAAAATTTGATACCAAACATTAATATAATTATTAACTTCTATAATTTCATTTCTAATACTTGCATACCAATCATGTATAATCAGTATTTTATTCCTATTCTGATTCTCACTTTTTGTTCTTATTCTTATTCTTAATTCTTTCATTACTGGTTACTAAACGAGTTATGAATTTCTTCTTTTTTGAAAATAAAATAAAATAAAAATTAATAAGCGTTATCATTGTCTAAAGAAATCTATTAAGTCAATCTCAAATCTTAAAATGAATTCAAAACTAAGCCATCTCAGGCTTCCACTTTCCAAAAGGCATTTTGTAATTTTGAATGGACCCAAAAATAAGAATACATTTATCACAAATTTGTTAGAATATATTTTGTGGGCTACAAGAAATTGAAGTTTTGGTTTTATTAAAAACAGACTAATGATATGATCCCTATTGAGATGCCTATGGTCCACTATTATTGTGATACCTATTGGACTTAAGCACTTTATATCGTTATTGTGATTAATAGTTTAGGTCTAACCATAAGGCCCATGATGGGCAGGCTTAGGGTTACTATTTGTGGCTAGGTCCCCGCTACACTCCCAATATATACATATGTATGGTCTCTCTATAGTTTGTCCCATTGAGAATTTTATTTTCCAAAGAGAGTGGAGTTGTTGTAGAAGTCTTAGCCGTCACCAAACGCTTGCATGGTGCTTTCATAATTTGTCAATCATGTCTTCAACAAGTAAGTATTTGTGTTCCGTATCACGTAATTGATTTAATGATTTTGGTTTTTAACATTTGGTATCAGAGTATAGGTCCTTATGTGATAAGGAATTTGAGTATTATTATCAAAGATTGAGAATGATCCTAAAATAAAAAAACAAAGAAGGCTTTTGGTCGTGACTCACCCGACATGTGGCTATTAGTCAAAGGTTCAACCCCTTTTTCAAGCAACTATGCAAACTCCAACCTAGATGGAGGAAGAAGAACTTGTGACGTGTGTAGGAACATGTGAGTCCTACGAAACTTATTTTTGTACTATGTTTTTCTGTTCTACTCCATTTTTTTAGTCTGGTTTTTCTATATATATTTCATAATTTTTTGGATGCATTTAATATTTTTATAACAAAAAATATTATATTTATTTTCTAGCTTTTTTATTTAACCTGATGCACTGGAAATTATTATTACCCTATTTTGGATATGTTTAAAATAGTCACTCTCTCTCAATCATATCTTATATGTATTTATTATATTATATGTGATATTTTCTTGTTTATTTAATTGTATAAGTACAAAACCTATTCTAGAATGCAATTTACTATGATTATGGTATTGGGCAACATATTTTGATTCATGTATGAAAAGTTTCATGGATTACTATGGGTGATTACTACCAAAGTGGGATCAATCATAGTGGTTTGTGAGATTTTTTTATAATTTTTCAGGAATGTTTGTGATTAATGCATATAATTACCTGCCCAAAGGGGGTAGTTATGTGTTTTAGTTGGAAACCTAATTTCAAATAGAGTTATTGAGGATTACAATAGTCTTAGGAATCTGTCTGCCTAAAAAGGATAAAATTTCAAGATTAGTGTACCCTCATTCTCATAGCTAATCTTTAAGGTTTTGATTTTGGTTGCACATTATGCCCAAAGGGGAATGTGTGATTCTTAGTTAAGCTTTACTATTATTTTATGCCCTTATTATTGTTATTAATGCATTATATTTTGTCTTACACAATTTCCTTCGCTATGAATAATAGTCATGTGACCAGAAAAATTTTAACTGGCTCAAATAACAAGAGATAGAGGCAGGACATAAAATTTTCCTTAGAAATAGTTGATCTAGATATGGCACTAAGGGAAGACATGCTTATTGTACCAAATGACAAAATTATACCTAAGCATAGAGAGAGTCCAGCTAAGTGGGAGAAATCTAACCGACTTAGCATGGTTCCAATTAAGAGGACCATGGTTGAACACCTGTTGAGTGGTTTGCCTGACGCAACATCTGCTAAAGATTTTCTCACTGCTATAGGAGATAGAAGCCAAGTATCCAATAATGCTAAGTGTGGATATTTAATGAAAGAGTTGATGGCTATAAGTTATGACTGTAATGGGAGTGTTAGGGAATTTATTCTGAGAATGGTTTACCTTCAAACCAAACCAATCTATTGACCTAAATAAAATTTCATTGTTCACCATGCCTTAAACTGTTTCGCTGTTGAATTTACCCAAATCAAAACAACATATAATACCACTGGTGAGAACTGAAGTGTTAATGACCTTATTACCAAATGTGTAGCCGAGGAAGAGAAACCGAGGAAAGAAAAGAGTGATTTAGCCCTCCTAGCCATTCATTCTAACCCCATTCTGGCAAAAGTCATATGAAACATAAGAAATACTCTTATAGTGCTCCATACAAGAAATTTGGCAATAGTCACTACCACAATGTAGGAGGGCCTAGACAAACTACCTTCAAGAAAGATCCTTGGTGTGCCTTCTGTAAGGTCAAGGGACACCATAGAGGAGAACATCGTAAATTCAAGGATTGGTTAGAAAATAAGAAGAAATCTGGAGGTAATAATTTTGCTTTTGTCTATTTTGAGTCTAATCTAGTTGATGTCCCTATAGATTCTTGGTGATTTGATAGTGGTTCTACTACCCATATTGAAGTGTCCTTACAGGGGTTCACAAAACATAAAGAAGCCAAGTCTGAAAGAAAGCAAGCTCAGGGTAGGAAATGATCTTGAAGTAGAAGTGGAGTGCGTTGGAGATGTTACCTTAGTTTTAGATTCAGGACATGAACTTATTTTAAAGAATACCTTTTATGTAACTTCCTTTAGAAGGAATTTGATTTCAAATTCTTGTTAGATAAACTTGGTTTTACTTTTTCTTTTTGTGGTGGAAAAACAAAATTGTTTTTTTAATTCTGCAATAATAAGATCTGGTTTTTAAGTGGATGGTTTATATAAATTGTCTTTGGCTTCTGATAATTTTTCTACATCTTTCAATGTTGAGGCTACTCTTGCTAAGCGGTCTAGGATAAAAGAGAAATCCTCGTTCTTGTGACACAAATGCTTAGGTCACGTCTCTAGGGAAAGGGTAGAGCGATTAATTAGAGATAACAATTTACCTTCCGTAGACTTTAACAATATGGGTACTTATAGATTGCATCAGATGAAAATTCACTAAGACCAAAAAGAAAGATGCAAATAGAAGTCTAAAAGTCTCTTAGAAATCATTCACATGGACATCAGTGGACCTCTATCTTCTACTATTTATGGTAACAAGTACTTTGTTACCTTTATTGATGATTTTTTCTAATTTGGCTATCTTTTTCTAATCAAAGAAAAATCTTATGCACTTGAGAAATTTAAAATTTTTAAAACTGAAGTTGAAAAGCAATTAGGAAAAGTCATCAGGGTGGTGAGATCTGACTATGGTGGTGAGTATTATGGTAGATTTGATGCTAGACAACAACATAAGGGATTATTTGCTAATTTTTTGCAAGCTTGTGGAATTGTTCCATAATATATCATGCCTGGTAGTCCTGAACAAAATGATGCAACTGAAAGGTGCAACCGAACTTTAAAAGATATGATGAGGAGTATGATGAGGGGAACTAATTTGCCAGATTTTTTATAGGAAAACTTTAAAAATTGCTCTTTACATCCTTAATAGAGTTCCTAGAAATCCGTTCCAAAAATACCTTTTGAATTTTGGACAAGTAGAAAACCTACTTTAAACCATTTTTGTGTGTGGGGTTGTCCTACAGAAGTTAGGATCTATAATCCATTAGCGAAAAAGATTGACCCTAAAATTACCCATTGTTACTTCATTGGATATCCAGATCATGCAAAAGGGTATAGTATCTATTATCCTAAAAGTAGTATTCAAATTTTGGAATCTATGAAAGCAAAATTTTTAGAATTGGACAAGGCTGAAGCTATTATTCCTGTTGTTGATTCCACTGTTAATGTGCGTGAGATCATTTCTTTTCCTGTTTCCATTGATAACATGCTTATAGTTATTGTTCCAGTCGAGAACTTAGTTGATGCTCCTTTAGTTGATTCCCTTGCTCCGTTTTGCCAAATTTTTTATAGGGAAACCTTAAAAATTGCTCTTTACAGCCTTAACAGAGTTCCTAGCAAATCCGTTCCAAAAACACCTTTTGAACTTAGACAAGTAGAAAACCTAGTTTAAACCATTTTTGTGTGTTAGATTGTCCTATAGAAGTTAGGATTTATAATCCGTTAAAGAAAAAGATTGACCCTAAAATTACCCATTGTTACTTCATTGGATATCCAGACCTTGCAAAAGGTTATAGTATCTATTGTCCTAAAAGTGGTCTTCAAATTGTGGAATCTATGAATGCAAAATTTTTATAATTGGACAAGGCTAAAGCTATTATTCCTGCTCTTGATTCCACTATTAATGTGCGTGAGATCATTTCTTTTCTTGTTTCCATTGATAACAAACCTATAGTTAATATTCCAATCGAGAACTTAGTTGATGCTTCTTTAGTTGATTCCCCTGCTCTGGTTGATCATCCTAATAATGTTGCTGACTCTCTTACACTAGTTGATACTTCTTAACCTATTGAACCTATTGTGTAAGTGCCTCTTAGGAGGTCACTTAGACAGAGGAGACAAGCTATTTTCAACAATTACTTTGTTTATCTTAGTGAAGACATGTATGATATTAGGGATAATGTTGATCCTAAATCTTATCAGGAGACAATGTCTTGTGCTCATTCTTATAGGTGGGTAGATGCCATGAAAGAAGAAATGCAATCTATTCCTAATAATGAAATATGGGAACTTATTGAATTACGTAAAAATTGTAGGGTGATTGGTTATAAATGGATTTTTAAAACCAAGAAGGACTCGAAGGGTCAAGTTGAGAGATATAAAGCTAGGCTAGTAGCAAAAGGTTTCACACAAAGAGAGGGCATTGACTTCACTGAAACTTTTCCCCTATGTCTAGTAAAGATTTTTTTTTCACAGCTTTTATAGCATATTTCAATATGGAGTTGCATCAAATGAATGTCAAGACAGCTTTTTTGAAGGATGATCTCCTCAAGGAATTATACATACAACAACTTGAGGGTTTTCAATCAAATGGTAATGAGCATTTAGTGTGCAAATTAAAGAAAACTATTTATGGTCTGAAACAAACTTCTAGGCAATGGTACCTGAAATTTGATGAAGTCGTTATCACCTGGAGTTTTAAAGAAAATAAAGTTGATCAGTGTATATACCTAAAGGCCAGTGGGAGTAAGTTCATTTTTCTCATTTTATATGTTGATGACATTCTACTTGCTAGCAGTGATATTAGCTTGTTGAATGAAACTAAGCATATGCTGACAAAGCATTTTAAGATGAAGGATCTTGGTGAGGTAAGTTTCATGCTAGGAATTGAAATTCATAGGGATAGATCTTGTAACTTACTTGGCTTGTCTCAAAGGACTTACATTAATAAAGTCCTGGAGAGATTTGACATGCAAAACTATAAACCCAGTGATGTACCAGTTGTTAAGGTGACAAATTCAATAAAAACTAGTGTCTTAAGAATGAAATTGAAAAGGCAGAGATGAAGAATAGTCCATTTGATAGTGCGCTAAGGAGTTTGATGTATACTCAGGTTTGCACTTAGCCTAATGTTGCTTATATAGTTGATGTTTTGGGTAGGTTCCAGTCTAATCCTGGTAATGCTCATTGGGTAGTTGCTAAGAAAGTGATGAGATACTTGCAGAAAACCAAGCAGTATATGCTTACGTATAGAAGAGTTAACAACTTAGAGATAATAGGGTATAGTGAAGTCAGATCTAGTTGGGTGCCTTGATGATATGAAATCAACTTCTGGTTACATCTTTATATTGGATAGGGGTGCGATATCTTGGAAGAGTAAGAAGCAGACTATGGTTGCGTCTTCTACTATGCAGGCTAAATTTATTGCTTGTTATGTGGTTGTTACTCATGTTGTTTGGTTGAGAAACCTGGTAACCAGACTTTGCATTGTTGATTCCATTGCTAGACCTCTCAAAATCTATTGTGATAATAGTGTAGCAGTATTTTACACTAAAAATAACAAGACTTCTAGTGGTTCTAAGCATATGGAATTAAAGCATCTGACTGTCAGAGACCTAGTGAAGAATAAAGAGATAGTCATCGAGCATATAGTTACAGAGTCCATGCTAGCTGATCCCTTAACCAAGGGTCTTCAACCTATATTGTTCTAGAAGCACATTGAAGACATGTGGATTTTAAGCTCTTTTAATGTGCTTGACTAGTGGGAGTTTTGAAATGTATGTGATCTTTCCTTATCTTGTTATACTTTTATTGTTAAAATGTTCATTTCACATGGATTATATTATTTTAATGCAATTCATTTGAATATTCTCATGTTATTATTATTATTATTATTATTATATATAT
>JANZLF010000007.1:21346753-21357466 GCA_026546835.1 Erythroxylum foetidum | reverse complement strand
ATAAGCATGGCAGTATGCCTGAATATTAAGTCACAGGCATGACTACTTACCTATATGTACATAAATTAATTAATAATATATTAATCATAATTAATTATAACTGAATAAGATAAACAATTAATGATTAATAATTAATTCATAAACAAAAAATAATCTAATAAATTAATTAATTTATTATATCCTAATTAACATCATTAATCAATCATAAAATAATTAGATTTTAATTAACTGATAATATTTTAATTACATCAAATTATATTTTAATTTAGTAAATAGTTATAATTAGATTAATTAAAGATATTTTAAAAATATAGAATTAAAAAAGGAAACAAATATTTTAGATGTATAACATAAGAACTAATTACATGTTAAGAATAAATAAATAAATAAATATTTATTTAATTATATATTGATTATTATGAATCATATATTTGTTACTTTTATTTAATCTATTAATTATATTTAAGTTAATCAATTAATCATATATAAATTATATTTAATTTTAAACGACAAAAACTATATGCGCTAATTATAATTTAATTAGTCAATTAATTATAATTTAATTATATTTTATTAAATTATTATAATTTAATAACACTAATTATACCAAAATTAATTCATTAAGTTTATTATATTCTAATTATCATTATTAATCAATTATAAAATTTTTATAAATCAATCAATTAATTATATTTTAATTAACTGATAATATTTAAATTATAAAACTATATGTGCTAATTAATTTAATTAATTATTTAAGTATAATTTAATTATATTTGATTAAATTATTATTATTTAATAACACTAATTATATCAAAATTAATTAATTAATAAATTTATTATATTCTAATTATCATTATTAATCAATTATAAGATTTTCATAAATCAATTAATTAATTATATTTTAGTTAACAAATAATATTTAAATTATATGAAATTATAATTTAATTTACGAAATAGTAATAATTACTAACAATATTGAAATTATATGAAATTATAATTAATTAAAAACATTTAAGTAATAATAACGTGTTAATAATCAACAATTAATTAATAAATTTATAAGTTTTCAATAAATCAAAACTTAATTAATTAATATTTTAGCTAAAAATGTTATAAAATTATATAGGTATAGCAGTCACGCCTATGAATATTAAGTCACAGGCGTGATTATTTATCTATATATACATAAATTAATTAATAATATATTAATCATAATTAATTATAATTGAATAAGATAAATAGTTAATGATTAATAATTAATTCATAAATAAAGAATAATTGAATAAATCAATTAATTTATTATATCCAAATTACCATCATTAATCAATTATCACATTTTCATAAATCAGCTAAATAATTATATTTTAATTAATTGATAATATTTTAATTACATCAAATTATATTTTAATTCAGTTAACAGTTATAATTATGTTAATTAAAGATATTTTAAGAATATGGAATTAAAAAAGGAAACAAATATTCCAGGCATATTAATAATAACATAAGTACTAATTAAGTGTTAATAATCGATAATTAATTAATTAATAAGATTTCAATAAATTAATTATTTAATCTATTACTTTTATTTAATCTTTTAATTATATTTAAATTAATCAATTAATCATATATAAATTATATTTAATTTTAAACAACAAAAACTGTATACCCTAATGAAATTTTAATTAACTAGTTAGTTATATTTGATTAAAAATGACAACAAGAGTAGTTAAGTGAATGTCGAGTCGTAAACGAGAAAAAAAATGCATGCATGGAGTAGATAAATGAATGTTGAGTAAAAAATGAAAATAAAAAAAAGAAGTCACACTTGTGAGCGATAAGTCATAGGTATGATCTCTGAATTAATTATATTTATATTTAATTAAAAATAAGAACAAGAATAGTTAACTGTGAAAAACGAAAATAAAAATGCATGCATGAAGTAGTTAAGTAAATGTTGAGTGAAAAAGGAAAATAAAAAATAAGAAGTCACGCTTGGGAGGAATAACTCACAAGGGTAACTACTAATATTTTGAGAGAAGAAAGAGAGACTGTTGGATTATTTGAACGGTGAGCTGAAACTATATCATTTGTTCTTATTATTATATACTTAATAAAATAAAAAATCAAATAGTAAAAATGTTTTAAAAAAATAAAATTAACTACACCTAATGAGTTGAGTTAAACTTGAAATGAGAGTGAAAAAAGATAGCTTTATTTGCATTCCTCCCCACCAACATCCTTTCGTCCTTATCCAAAGCGATCAATCCCTCAATTTGCAATTTTCTATAATTAGCCCCCAAAATCTAGTTGAATTGTCCTGCTATTTAGTATTTACAAAATCATATATTTGGGCTTTTCTTTTTTGCTTCTTCTTCACTATTTTTTTTTCTGCCTATAATGGACGTTCAACCTCCCTGCACTTGTACCCTATATCAGACAAGGCAAAATCGCTGCCATCTTTGCCGCGGTGTCTCCGCTGCGTCAGGCTCTAACCTTTCCGCCACGGAAAACGCTGTGGAAACTGAAGGCAGTCGAGTTCTCGATTGTGTTCCTAAATTGGTTGCTGGTGCCATTTCCGGAGCTCTAACGGGGCTCTTTGCTATAGGTTGTTCTTTCAACGTTATTTCTATTCTGATGTGCATTTATTTGATGTTGGTGTTCTGAAAGATTGTTGACTTCTGTAATCATGGATTTTACTTGACATGGGTTCTGCGAATTATGATCGCAAGAAATCGAAGTTCTGTTTTTTAGAACCGTAAGTGTTTCAAAATCAAATGTTGAAATTTTCTGGTTCATGTAAGGATACCCGTTTTCTCTTTTCCCTTTTAAATGCATCATAGAAAATTCCAATCCAGTTCTAAGGTTTGTATTGAGTGGAAGTTTTGATCTTGCAAAAAGTGAATTTGTGTTGGTTCTTGGGTGTTCATAATAGATGCTGAGTAACGGTGTGGTTGAATGTGTTATTATGCTAAAAGAAAATTAAACTTTGTATGGTTGTAAAGCTTCTCTTGTTCTTATTATGACATCTTTTAGTCAAAAAAAAAAAGCACACGGGTACATATTTTTGCCTATATGTGTTTTGGGATTCTTCATAATACATGTTCGAATTCTCCTGCAGCTGGAGCATTCACTGGAGCTGTTACTGGTGCTTTAGCCAGTAGGGCTTCTGATTTCGGTGTTCTTCGCGGAGCTGGATTGGGGGCCATTGCTGGTGCGGTGCTTTCAGTTGAGATTTTAGAGGCTTCTCGTGCATACTGGGGCTTGGAAGAGTCTGGTTCACGGGGACCATCATCTATGGTTAGTGTTCATGTTCTTTGGTTGTGCATTTACTCTCTTTCCTTGCTTATGTTTTCCCCACAGGCAATGCTGGGATTAATCTCTATTATCGAGGAGGAGCACGTCCTCGAGATCTGAAATTGTTCGCATATAGGATATAGATGTGGCATAAAATGTGACCTGAATGATGATTATTCGACCATGCTTGAACCCAGCTAACTGACTGGTTGCTAATTGATTATCTTAAATGTTGTTATATCCTGCTTTTCATGAGCTTCAGTTTCACATGACACATTTTGCATGAATTTGTCTTTCTGTTTTAGTTTCTTGGAAATAAACTTCTATATTTTTTTGTTCCAGGCAGATTTCATAGAGGAACTTATCCAAGGGAGGTTTGTCGATGAACAATTCACGCCAGCAATGTTAAATGCTTATCATTGGCAGGTATGTCTTATATTCTGATTAAACAACCTGCTCTCTCCCTCTCCTCCCTTTTCTTTGTTTTTTGACATGTTTATCTATTTCTATTTCTTCTTCTTGTTATTTTTGTCTTCTGCATGCAAAAGTGTTAGAGATTGAATGTTTTCTTGGATTTTTTGGCCTAATCGTATGCATGTTTAACCTGGAGGTTGTAGACCTTCCAAAAATACCTATCAGGATGCATGCATTATCATATAGTACAGATTGATTAAAGATACTAAGTTTTCCTTGATGCTGTATGTACATCAAAAGCATATCTGCTTGAACTCAGGTGTTGATTTGTGTGATCAGACAGTTACCCCTTGCATTTGGAGACTTTAATTGTTGCAGGTTCGGATGGCCTTCACAGTTATCTCAGATATTAATGTACTGTTTGGGTAACTTTCAGCAGTTCAAAATGTTAAATCTGTAGGAACACACTTCTCTTCAGCGGGCATTTAGACATCTAATTGAAATTAACTCTTTAACTGTGATTGGATTCTTATCCATTTTGTTCTGGGTGAGCAGGTCACACTGTCTAATATAAACCATGATGAGTCCCAAGATATTTATGAAGTTTCATCCAGAGGATTGTCAAAAACTTCTCTGAAGGACTTGCCATCTTATGCTTTGGATCAAACTAAAGCCAAGCAGGCCATCTGCTGCACAATATGCTTGCAGGTTCCTTCCCTCGCAAACTCTCTTATTTTTGTTACATTCTGTTCTTCAACAAACACACAGATGAGAGATTGGTCCATTTATGTACATGATTAGTAACTTAGTTCTGTTTTCTATACCCCCCTTAAAAGTTTTCTTTAATGGCATTTTACTTTTTCCCAGGATATTGAAAGTGGGGAAATTGCAAGGAGTCTGCCCCGGTGCCTTCATACATTCCATTTGGCTTGTGTGGACCAGTGGCTTGTAAAACAGGGTTCATGTCCCGTATGCAGGCAGGATATATAGGTGTTTTAGCTCGTGATTTTGTATATATGTCAGTATCAGTGAGGTTGAAATCTGAATACCAGATAAGAGGGATCAAGTGTCTGTAGCATATAGTAGTCATGGGTTAGAAACACTAGGCGATGTATATATGTAGTAGCAAAGTTTTTTTTTTTTTTTTTTGACATTCATTACCAAAGTCCTGAAGTCGTTGCAAATCTTTATATCCTTCGCTCTATCCATATATAAATCGCGTAGATATTTCTCTTTAAAATTTATGATTGCCAATCCTGGATACTGGAGAGTGGCGCAGCAATATTTTTGCCGGAGCATAACTTGAATGGCTAGTAATTAACTAATTATAGAGAGAATTCAGTAATGCATGGGTAGGATTTATTCTTGCAGTATGTTTGGCAGATAATACTCATTCCTCCGTATCTATGTGCAATGTGCTGTGCTCTGTCAAATACCTTTTTGACTGGTTTATGAAAGGTGAAGCTTGAAGTAACAGTTGTTTGGTTTAATACACTTCTCCATCCTTTCCCTTAAGAGATTAACTTCAACATATAACCTGCTCTAGACGGTACAAGTGTTTCTTTCTTGTTATCACTTTTCTCATATGTTTCTGGCTTAACTATAAAAGGATATAAGAACATCAGCTGCATATTTCAATGTCATAGGATAATGCTTAGTAACCTGACAAGTGGTGTCCCAATGGTAGCCCGACAATACTACTCCACTTTGTACTTCATAGTACAGGGCTAACACTTATTCGACCACCTAGTGGTAAGCTGGCATGGACAAATTATGCAGAGAATAATCCTTGGGTGGAAAATGCCAGTACCAGGAATGCTATCTAAGTGTTTTTGGTTTAAATAGACTAGTCTGCTGCAAATAACCAGAGGATCTTTGAGGAGCTATGCGGTATAAAAAGATGCTCTACGTGAAAGTTTCTGTTTTAATCATATTTCAAAACAAATGTGAAAAATTAAAAGTGTAGGAAACAAACAGAACAATTTATTGTTGGAAAATCCTTGGTATATGTCAACATTATTGAATTCCTAAAAAGTATTTGGTACACGTATTACATGCCCTATAGCCTTCTGACGGCAGGCTTGATTTCTAAGGTTTATCTTTGAGAACAAAGAAGCTCAACCAAGATGACGGCAAATCTTAATGCACAAAGATAGCAGTACCATGCTTTCTACTTGGAGTCTTATATCTGCAATACAGAGTAACCAATCTGAATGAATTTAGTACTTGTGGAACATAATCAAGACCATTTTTGTCATGAATTAAGATTGAATCTGAAGGACATTCTGTTTATATTGGTAACATGCCATGCAACGTAGAAGAAATAAATTCAATACTCACAAACTATAGCACATTTCATTTATAGTCGCAATTCTAATGCTCCAACTAGATATTGGAAGTAACGATCAACCTTATGTGATAAGGATGGACTTAAAAAGAATTTAGGAAATGATTTTTTGGATCATCTCTGCAGCTTTGTTCTGACATCAAAACTTTCCAAGAGGAATCAGAAAGCAGTAAAATTTGAGAAGTCACGTACAAAGCATGAACAAGGAAGATATCACACTTTGGCCAAATCTGGGCTGATCATATTTACACTGCTACTGCTAATGGCTTCTTGCCGGTTTTAATTCCTCTTATAGCTGTAACAACAATTTGAACAATTCTATTAAATTAGGTTGAAGAACATTCACTTATAAGCATTAGGAAAAATTAAGATTGTCTTTGACCACACCTTCGGCATAATCCTTGGCTTTAAATACAGCTGAACCAGCAACTATAGCATTGGCTCCAGCCTCAATAACCTACAAAGAAGTGAAAAGAGAACTTCTAATGAAAATTGAAATGTAGCTTCATAACTTAAAGAGTATGTTGGGTGCTGTTGTATAGTTAGTATTAAAACAATAACGCACAATGCATTGATGTCAGCTGACGGATGTCTGTAGTATACCATATAAGCATTAATCAAGACAAAATAACATTGTTCTCCAGTCAAGTTGGAGAGCGTGGGTACTTTATGTTTAGATCCCTTGAATCCTTTTCCGTTAACAGCAAATCAAAGGATGTCAAGAGCAACTATTTGAAGAAATTTAGCCTCAACGAAAGGTGTGGAGTATCTGAGAGTCTTCAAACATCATTCGATGTCTTTTATTTCCAACAGTTGGATATAATATGATTAAGTCATTATAAAAATTTTAGTGCAGCCAGCAAGACAGGATTTCTCTCAAGGAGTCGCTCAACTGCTACTCTTTGGACAAAGATGAGCATGTCTTTTAGCAAGGATATAACTGGTCTTAAAATCTCGAGTAGTATCACATAATCTGAAGTTTAATATGCAGAAACCTTATATGCATTTTTGGGACCAACTCCACCATCGACCTCAATCCACGGATTCACACCCTGTGAACAACAGCATAATGCAAAAGCTTTTCGGTCAACAGAATAAACAGTAAAGTGTCACAAATACGTATGATCAAGGATAGAGTTTGTTACACCTTTTCTACACACATTCTCCTCAAATCTGAGATTTTCTTCACTTGGCTCTCAATGAAGCTCTGCCCACCAAAACCAGGGTTCACAGACATAATTAAGACCAGATCAACCACTGCAACAAGACAAAAAATGAGCACACAACGTCAGAGTGCAGTTCGTTCTAAATGCATGAAAGATTTTGCTAATTATCGAGTGCTCCATACTTGTTTTTATTCTGATACACTTAAACTTCGGGTAGAAAAAGTACTTTTCAGAAGAGGCTTGGGAAAAATAACCGCACGAGTATGACAGACCTTTTAAATTTAACTATCATTTTACCACGTGAGTTTGCATACCACAAGATGCTTTTCTAATTTCTATATCAGAAGTTGCCAATTGCCATAATTTAACAGCTATACAACAAAGCTACCCCTCACACTGTTTAAAAGGTATAAATCCTTTCTTTTGTACAAAATCTTTCCCACGTACATCAATGCTGGACATTCAGCAGAGCTCAAATCTGACGGGGAAAGGTTAGGACTTTGACAGCAGTCAACTGGGACCAAGAATGGAAGGAAATTTCAAGAAGAGGGGGTAAAAGAACTCACCATCAAGGACATACTCTATAGTACTCAATGGGGTTGCAGGGTTTAAGACAACTCCAGCTTTAGCGCCAAGGCTTTTTATCTGGTTTACAGAAGCATGTAACACTCAAAAGAGGATTTTCCAAATGAAACCAAAAATGAAAAGGTATCATGGAGATGTAAGCTAAGGTAATCAAATACAATCAAGCAGAATAAACAATATAAAGCAAGTCAATAGATGGATTCTTATGGGACACACAAGATCCTCACATAGTCTCACTTATAATGCAGGTTGCAAAGCTGATTAAGCAATCATAAGAAAACTTGATAGTTCACTCCAAGCTCAAGATTATGACTCCTCCGAGCTGCTGTTCTAAACGTATATGACTACCCTCACAGATATTAGTGGAAATTCATCGTAGCTTAATTAAATTGAGTTTAAATTTAGAAAGTTGCAAGTCAATTTTAAATTGTATTCAATTTGAAATTATAAATGAGTTGTAGTTATTTTTGACAATTTAATATTCTAGTGCGATTTATACTGTAATATTACCTGATCTAGGGTACGGTGCAAATGGATTGTAGAAGATTGCTCACAGTGAACACTAACTATGTCAGCCCCAGCCTCGATAAAATCTGGCACTCGTTGTTCAGGTTCCACAATCATCTAAAGAGCTTCAACATATTAGAAAGCTGGCTTCTACTAGATAATAAACATAGCAAATAGCATGGCACAAAGAAGTGTACCAAGTGTACATCCAAAGGTAGATCTGTTACGGGGCGCAAGGCATCAACCACAAGAGGTCCAATTGTAATATTTGGAACAAAGCGACCATCCATTACATCAACATGAATCCAATCACAACCGGCCTTCTCCACTGCTTTTACCTATATAAAAGGAAAAACAATCTTAGATCCTAAAAGAAGGGCAACATCCTAAAGCCAAAGCTGTTAAGATTGATTCAGTTAAAAGAAAATTAACACTGCACAAATGAATGCACAGTTTTCAATTTTCAGATTGATATCATCGATTTTGTTTCCAATATGTAACACATACTACCACCAACAAGGCACTTCTTATTACTCCTCAAAAGATCAAAATAGCACGTTATTATGGTAGCTAAGCACAAAGCACAAAGCACAAAGTGAAACCTGTTCTCCTAACTTCGCAAAATTAGCAGAAAGTATAGAAGGGGACACAATGATATCACTTTTGGAGAACTTGTCAACCCGAGCAGTTGCCTTCACAATGGAATGAACTTTTCTCCTGCATTTATGCATCAGAGTGTACAAACTTGTTTCAGAAACAAATCGCATGATCTCTAAAGCTCTTAAGCTGAAAAGGAAAGGAGATTACCAGCAAAATAAACCTCACAACAAAAAAGAAAGAAGTGATACGGCTGTAGGTTCCATGAACATTAAACGCATATTTGATAGGGGTCATAAGAGAAAATGAAAACAAAATTCAATTCCCTAACATGCCAGTAAGCATCTGTTTCCCACAATCGTGATAACTCTAAGATGTAAACAAACAGGAACTGGGTATTGTCGTTGTTGTGAAGAATATGGATCAGAAATTAACCAATCATAAAATGAACATAGAACAAGATACAATCAGTCTGATGAAAGGCCTATCTGAATCTCAACTAGATTCATAGTCGTCAAGCAATATGACCTTGCTATACGACACAGGACACTGGAAAAGGAACTTCAAGTTCATCTAAACATAACATCAAGCATGCAAAAAAAAAAACTCTATCTAGGTATTTGTAACCACACAGACCCATGCAATTTTCCTTCACCAACCAATGCCTTCACATGCCGAAATTTCCAATAGAACGGACCACAACCTTGTCAATCACACCCCAAACTAAAAGCATAATCAAATATATATTCAGATATATAGACAGATAGACAGACAAGGGAAAGCAGAGTATTACAGAACTCTAAACCTCTAAACAAGCAAATTATTCTCTGAAAGCAACCAAACCAGACCCAAGAAAATTGAATAAAGAGGAGAAGAGTAAGGAAAACAAAACCTTGAAAGAGCGAACGAATTGGGTCGCAAAAGAAGGGTCTTTTGAAGCTTGACACCGCCTCCAAAACCATTAATCTGGGTTGACGAAAACAGAGAAGCTGTTGACATTTTTCTCCCTACTCTTCTCTCCGTATACGGTGGTATTTTAAAGGTTAGGTGGTGACAGAGTGAGCACGAGAAGTTATTTATACATCTTTTGAAGATATTCAGAGGGAAAAATTAACAGGATGCCACGTGTCTAATTGTGTTGGAACTTCGAGGTTGTGTTCTTTGCTTATCTAAAATGGTTGGCGCTCTACGATGCTGACGTGTAATTTTATGGGGCACTACTGATTTTAGCAGAAATTCTATTTTTTGATTTTTGATACCTCAATTAATTTCCCATGACCCAAAATTTTATCTGGCCGAAGTCCCCATTAGAGACGATACATATAATTAAATGAATATCGAGTAATTTAAAAATTTGTAATAAAATTATAAATATTTATTGAAATGTATATTTTCTTAAAAAGGTTAAAATTTGTTATATTAAAATTATATAAGTTAAAATATTATAAATGAATAAGTAAAATTAGTTAGTAAAAATTTAGGATGAAAAATTAAAAAAATGAATAGTGGTATGTATTTGTTATGAAAGGATAAAATATATAAACTAAATTAAAAAATTATAATATGTAACTAAAAAGTAAAAAAATATATGGTGGGTGTGACTCAAATAAAATAAGCTAAAATAAATAAATTTTGTGTAATTTAAATTTTGTGATAAAATGATGAATATTTAAATTTTAAAATGCATAATAAGAAAAGAATTATGATAGAATTATTAAAAGTATATAACTTAGAATATTAAAAATGGATTAGAAAACTAGTTAGGAAAATTTTGGAATGAATGATAAAATGTTAAAATTA
>JANZLF010000007.1:21288232-21300136 GCA_026546835.1 Erythroxylum foetidum | reverse complement strand
GATTATTATTGCCATTTAGATTAGTTTCTAGGTAGCATACTTTAGTAATGTTTTTACAAATCTTGTTCCAGTATTAAATTTTCGCAAAGTTGTTTCCACTTTTCATATTTATGAGATTTGTTGCATATAATTTCAGCTTTAAAATTGTAAATTGCTCCTTATACCATTTTTTTTCCTAATTCAGTTCTCACATTGCCAGGAGATGGTGTTACCAGAAGAATCAAATAAATTTTATTCCAGTAATTGGTAAGTTATCACAGATTTTGCTTCAGATATTACCATTTGGGATGCAACATGAATGTTCTTAATTAGAGTATACGGAAGTTGATGTGGTCCCTTTCCAGACTTCTGCATTTCAGTTAGGCTGCTTCTGACAAGGTCTTTTATTTTCCTCGAAAATTATCTGTTTCTTCCTTTTTCCCCCTGATTTAGGAAGCATGCATTTTGATTGACATTTAAAGTGCTTGTTTTAATCCAATAATAGTTCAACTTTTTAAGTTATGATTTTGTTATAATCAGAGCTTCATTTGGTACCTGTTTACAATGGCAAGACAACATTCTCACTGGATAGTCTGTTTAAATTACTAACCATATCATTCGTAGGTAAATTTGATCAATTACAGTAGATATTGTGTTTTCCACCAATTCTGTCGTAACTTTGTGATGAAGGCATTCATGTATTTGTGATGAGTTTCGGGCTTGATTAGTTCTGGCATCAGAAACCCCTTTTAGGTTTGACCTTTTGTTGCGTGTATAAATTGATTCCCCATACTTTCTCATCTTGACTATTGCATATTGCAGCAATTCTCTAGACTCCTCTGATGTTGATTCATTTGGGGATGGTGCTACCAAGCAGTCAAAGGACTTGGCAAACAAGCTGAATGGAAAGTTTGCAAATGTGATGACTTCTATTCCTGGTATGAACTTCTATAGTTGTTTAGTAATCATGTCCTTTTTTTCTCTTCTTCTTTCTTCTTTTTCATGCTTTAAGGAAAAGTTTCTTGAATTGTTGAGAATGTTAAATTCACTTTTGAATTGTTGGACATGTAAATTTCACTTTCATTGTCTTTATTTGTTATTAAGCATTTGTCCTTGCTTGGAGTTTCCACATTGACTTTACTGAACAAAAGTAGGTTAAAAATCAGATATGATGAGAATCCATAATGCAATGATTTTTTGGTCCAGTACTTGCAAACAGATTTGTTTTAAAAATTTTGAGGCAAGGTTTGCGCTTACAGATCTCACAACAATAAGATAAAATGCATGGCGTTAGGGTGTCCATCTATAATAATTGCACATTTTGCGTAGGTGATTGTATATTGGACGCATGGTTTAAAGACGAGGAACTGTCATTAGATTTACGACTAGAACTTGTGAATTTGCGTTTGAGACAGTTCTAAGTTGAATTTGATTTCTTGTATGAGTTATTTTAGACATTTGATTGGACCTTCCATATATATCAAATGTCTATATATACTACTTGAATAGTACAACAGGTGACTTTTTTCCCAAAACTAAATATCAACCTGTATTTATTTGGTTGTTTGAAAATTCCAGGAAATAATTGATGTGATCGTATTATTTACATTAAATGAACCATGTGTGGATGCCCTTTATTTTGTTGATCAAATTATTCATCTTTTTTATTTTGAGGCCAAGTACATTTTGCAAATTTTATTTGATTTTTCTGGGCAGATTTGCTTGTATTGTTTACTTAACAGATGGTGCAAATTAGAAGCCTTGTTTTCTTTTCAATATTTTCAAGAGATGTAGCCATGTTTTTGCATGCCTATCCCCTTTCAAAAGTATTAATAATTTTTGCAGCAAAAGGGAAGAAGGGACGAAAACTATGTACGGAGACATCACTTGAAGAAATTGTCAACCTAAATGAGGAACCTGTAAGCCTTCTTGCCTCATCTTGATCTCACAAAGATACCTTGTCTTATGCCGTTGAAAGTGATATGTAAAATTTCATTTACTTTTATGATGTCGGAAGTGTTTCTGTTAATGTCATTTTCAATTTTCCAAGCGTCTATCTTGAATGTGGTTATTCTATGAATAAATAATGGGGAATTATGGTAACAGTAAACTTGACTTGTGATTAGACAGTTGAGTTTTCAACCTTTTTAAATAAAATTCTTTCTCCTCTTCACCTCTAATCAAACCTTCAACATATCCCATTACAATTCAATATAACCGAAATGTCAATGAGTGCATGTACATATATTTTTATGTGTGCAAAAATTCAAATCCATATGCATGTATACTAACATTTTGCTAAGCATGAAATGCAAATTTCTCTAACTCTAAACATTTAAATAAAATTAACGCAGTTTACATATATACATATAAAATAATAACTATTAATTACATTAAAATTATTTAATTTACTACAATTAAGTCATTAACAATTATTTAAGTATTTTGAAATAATAGGATGAAAAAATATTCAGTGATATAAACTTTATAATAATTAAAAAAATTATACAGTAACATATATAATACTGACTAATTAATAAAATAACTATATTTTAATAAATGAAATAATTATATATCAATAATTATTAATAATGATTGAATTAATTTATTATAATCTAATTACTGTTAATTATATCAAATTTAATTATTTAACAATGATTTAAGTACATTTAAATAGTACGAATTGTTTATTATTATTCATTATTTAACACTAAACATGTATGATAGCATTATTATATATGTAGTATATATAATTTATTTTTGAGTTAAAAAATCCTTGATAATGTGTATGGGGAGAATCTAGAAAATCATGAAGTCCAGAAAATCCTAGATTAAACTATATTGATTTAGGCCGTTTTTGATAAAATTGTCTTTTCAAAGTTGTAGATCTTTCTTCTAACCTTTCACTTATATAAAGTTTGCAATGTTTTGAGTTCTAGATCAAAATATATGGAAGTTGGAAGTTAGGTATATGACATTGGATTTTTTTTAAGAGTGAATGTCGCTATCGTGCAAAGTACGAATGTCGTTATCGCGCATAGGAGGTTCAAGGACGAAAGTCACGATCGTGCATATATATATATATATATATTGTATATATATTAGATTATCTAAAAATCACGATAGTGCTTTTGGCCTAAAATCTTAAAAGTCACCGTCGTGCTTTTGCACAACGGTGCTTTTCCACTTCTTCTACACCGATATCTCATCTTCTAAACTCCATAACTTTTGATTCACAACTTCAAAATTTGCAAATTTTATATCAATGGAAAGATAAAACAAAAATCTACAACTTTCACGAAGATAATTTTATCAAAATCTGCTTAGATCCATACAGAAAATTCAGATCAAAATTTCAACTCTCTCCTATTATTTATTCTCAGAATTTTTAGACTTCTAATTACATTTTTTTTAATTTCAAGTCGTTCCACTCCATTTCAATGAACTCATTCACCATAAATTCATACTGTTCCAAAATATACAAGTTTAATCAAAAACCATCAAAAGATAAAAATTCATATTCATCCTATTCATACTTTGTTACTTTTCTACATTTTCAACTTTCATTCTCAATCACTATTTTTTCTCTCAACTTCCATTTAAACACCCATCCCACATCTCTACCACCACAACTATTTATTCTTCTACCCTAAGAAAAACCAGAAGCTGGTCATTTTACACAGTCAATACGTGAGTTTTGCATGGAGTTAGGGCTTGAGGATAGTTTTAGCTTTTGGAGTTTTCAACAAGTAAGCAGCGAATAAATTCATTTATGAAATAAATTTGATGAATTCACTGTCATCTGCATGAATGTTTATAACTTTCTCCAGACGTATTAAATGAATTTATCCACTCTTTTAGACCTTCATTAACTATGATATTTAATTATTAACAAAACATTTTATATTTTTAAAACTTTTTTTCATCTCTTGCTTTTTTCCGCTCCATATTTTTACTAACCAAATTTACCTGTTTCCTTTTTTTATTAAAATTATATATTTTATTATAAATTAATAAATCTAAATATTCATTATCTAGACCGCCAAAGTTTTTTATTTGTCGTAAGGAAGACACGGTAACCCCCAAAATGTATGAACCAGACATTGAGATGTGTTTTTTCTTATATTGAATAATCTTCTAATTGCTATAATAATGTCAAATACTGCCAATAACGTATTGCAGAAGTAAGCAAACATGAGGAGAATTAGAGAAGAAGAGGATCAGAATAGAGATTGACGTTTCAATTGATAGCTGATAGATTTCACACAGTAAGCCCCAAAATGTATAAACCAGAAATTGAGATGTCATTATTTAATACAACAAATGTATGAACCAGACATTGAAATGTCATTATATAATACAACCGAGTTTATTCTTCAAAACCCAATATTCAGATGTCTTCCTGCTCTCTACACATGTCAGCTATTTTTACGTATCTCTAGGAAAATCATTTCTGCTTCGCTTTATCATCTTCGAGTGTCGCCTATCATTTAATATCGCGCAAGTCTTCAAATCTCAGCTATTCCTACCCTCTTCTTTTTCCTTCTTCATTTAATACCGCGCAACTCTTCAAGCCTCAGCTGCCAGACGGTCCCCTACCCTCTTCTTTTTCCTTCTCCTTGTTTAATCTAAATACATCGCATTCTCAATTCTAGAAAGATAACAACAGTCAAGGTTACCTCTTCTATTTTAACAAACATAGAACAACCGTTCAGGTCAGTAACCGATTCTTTTGTCCATTACTTTTTTGATTCCAATCTTTTCAATTTATAATTTCAACAAAACTGTTTCTTTATCTTTACACGCCATTTTTTTATAGGTTCCTTCCTTATTCTCTGCTACATTCTTCCACTCCAACCTTCCTCTTATTCTTGCTTCTCAATAAAGTTGTGAAGTCATTATGACATTTATAAACTAATTTGATTATCTTAATGGCAGATATGAATTCCAGCTATTTCGAGGCAAAAGATATTTGGAAAGTGCCATAAAGGAAACATATTATCGTCAAAATCAGCTACATGAATTACTTATGGGATACCATGCACGGAATAAAAAGGCACATAATAGTTCACATGAACTTCGCTACATGCAGATGTATGAAACTAGTCGAATGATAAAGATGACCAACCATCTCAAAAAAGTTAACTTCCAGATAGGGATATTTTATGAAAGACAAATTAAATTTCTTTTAGATTAAGGTATCTTTATACTGCAGATATAAGTAGTAGACATGTAAACTATTTTAAACGTATATCAAAGAAAGTCATTTCATCCTATTTCTTCTCCCAACCAATACTTATTTCATTACATTCTGATATTATTTATTATTTAACTATGACGTTAAAATTTGCCCTGCGCATAAATTCAGTGGACATTTTCACTGTGCATTTGCGCAAAGTTAATCTGCTAGTAAGTTCATAACACCGTATATAACGCTAGATATAGTTGTATGTGTATGTATATGCATATTTTTGTTTGTATATATGGAGAATACTTTTGCATTCCAGGAACTAATCTCACGTGGTCAATTTATTAGCACAGTGTTAGTCTCTTTTCAAGTTGACATTAACTATATATTTAAAAAAATGCCCTCCAGCTATATTCAAAGAAAGAAGTTGTTAAGTTAATCTCAAGGTACAGAGTCAAAGAGATAAAGAGGCAGCTAGACTGCACTTACTGAAGTCAGAAAGAAGACAAGGAAATTAGGCTTTGATGTTTGACAAATACTTTAAATGACATTAAGGATGATATCAACCATTACAAAATATTTCCTCCAAATCTCTGCGAGATACTAAATGAGCTGTATTTAACATAATACAATCTCACGTTCATTAATGTTAAATATATATAATTAAGATTCGTGTGCATATGGTCCATCCCTAATAGGATGACATGCGATATTTGGTCATGGTGAGGGTGAATGATTTGACAGTGACAGTGAGTGCCTGCCCCATGGAATTTGTCAGCTTTTCTAGTGGAGAGGAAGGCAGACGATGTCTTTCTCTTTCTAATTACCATGTCAATGTGACCCAGGAGGAGCTGTATGAAGAGAGATATTGCTAGGGAACATTAATTAGTGAAAATAAATATGAAACTAAGTGGCTGACCTTGACAGAAAACGTTGCTCACCAAAAATTAGGGACGAGACTGAACTTGATATCTTCTTCAAGAAAGGAAAAGAACTCTCTTATTAGCTGAATTCACCTCTTAAGGACAATAAATAGTGGTTGAGCCTTACGATAATTAGGTAAGAAGCAGATATTATATACTTAAGTAGATAAATGGTTACACAGGAGGAAATAAACAAATAGCAGAGAGGAAATAGACAACAGGCCTTCATATTAAATATGTCCATCTGGTATTACACTATCTCCAAGGTACCAATAATACATTCTTTTCCACACGTCAATATAGCTAAAAACAAGCTGTCAATTGTAACCAGGATCTTCAGAATTTATATTTGATGGATATGTAAAACGAGGAGAGTGGAAAGTTGATCAAGAGTTGACACTTGACAGCTTGTTCATATTATAATATCCAAATATCTATACATAATTACTGAAATTCCGCCCTTGAATTTAGCGGAAAGAATTGTCCAATCTCAGTATTAGGGGCCTGAAATTTGGTAATTGCAGACAAATGGACATTTTATTATTGTTTCTTAACAAGGTTGTTTTAAAATGCGTAGACCAACCGGGTCCGCATGTCAAACAGTCCCTCATCTTTGTCTGTAAGCCATCCATATGTGCGGTCGACAAGCTTAGGGACAAACATTTCTACTTGAATTACCAAATGCAATAACTTATATAATACCATTGCATAGAACTAAAAGTTCTTTTTCCTGTAAAATCAGATTGAGGTAACCTTTAACATTATGCATAGAGAATTGGAGTATTTCCTTCGGCAACAAAATGTGACATCACTCATTATTATTAAATAATTATCACAATTTTTTATATACATTTTACCTTCTAGCTGAGCTCCCCTATTAGTTATCCTTTTTCTAGTTAAAACGTGGACTTGAACACTTTTATGACATCACGTACATTAACTTTTTCACGCAGGACATTTGGAATGAAAAACATCGAACCTCGTAATTGACATTTTTTTTATTTTTGGTTTTCTGAAATTGAGATTTTATTCAATTCTAAAGAATCAAAACTTAGTTATTTTGTAAGAGCTACAAAAGGTTTATAGCATGAAATAAATTCAACTATCATCAAATTATTGACTACAACTTTTTTTTTTTGATAAATCAGAAGAAATTTTATACATAAAAATAAAACGTTATGTACGTGGCCATATCTACGGAACTAACAACCCATTGCTACCAAAAAGCTTCACAATACCTAATTTCATACTGCTTATCCACACACTCAATTATCATATTCAATTTTACCTTTCTTCCAAGTTTCCTTGCCTATCTAAATATCTATGTCATCTACATAGTCCAGTAAAGCCACAGCTATTCCACCATCATAACAAGCAAATTTATACATCACAGCCTAAGCTATCAGTCCAAGATCGTACAAGAAGAGTTGCACTTGTGTATGTCTTTGTTTATTGTCAAGTTAGTGTTCCTTATTCATATCCTCATTTCTGGGAACTGTCGGGTGCCTTCCAAGTGAATAGTGCTACGTTTATGTAAAAGAGCTGTCAATATTGGTCCTGTCTGTGCTGCTTCTGCTGAATCGACCAGGCATTTCTTTGGATTGGTCTCCTTTTGTTTAAGTGAGATTTGATGCCCACCTATAGGCAATCTGAAAAAAGCACCTACACAACATTGTTAGAAAATATAAATCATCTCATTCTTACCTTCTCTCGATGTTTGAATGAAGATGTTCCATAACTTGAAAAATTACTTTGGCTTATAGGCTTCCCACCTCCATAGCCTCATCTTTGAAGGTTCTAGCATTCCTTTCTCCCCAAAGGTTGTAGATGGTAACTGAAAGGATAATGCTTAAAAGGTTTGTGTTACAGTTTCGGTTGTTTTCTGGTTGATTGAGCCAAATTGGAATGGAGTAAAGGTTGGTGAAGTGAGCAAAATCGAGCTGAAAGTAGTTAAGGCAATTGACCCACACTGCTTTAGCAAAAGAACATTGAAAAAATAGATGCTCTGTGGTCTCATTATCCGATATACACATGGAACAATTGTTTGGTGTTTGTAGGTATAGAAGCTTATCCCGAATTGGCAATTTTTTAAGGAATGCCAATCATAATATGAAGGAGCACCTAACGCTATTGCTTTTACACCAGACTAGGTTGTGCCAAGGAACTTTCTACAATGGGCTTCTCAATAACTTGTAGGTTGAGGTATTGGTGTACTATTTTGATGGGCTGGCCAACCATTCCAAACAATCAAGAGTAAAACAATTTGGTAGGTAATGTAAAGGCTCAAGATTTCCGAGTAGGTTTATCTCTTGCCAACGCCACTCATTAGGTTGGATTATTGCTTAAATTGTTGTTTGCATAGGAAGCTCTGACCCATTGATCACTCTAGGTGTGTAGAAATTCTTCAATATTCCTCTAAGGTGCCATGGATTCTGCCATAATAAAGTAATGTGACCATTTCCTATCATAAATCTGAATTGGTTCCCTAATTTATCCCTCGTTAGTAAGATCTTTCGCCAACTCCAAGAGCTATTATAACTAGGAAGAACAGTCCATAAGTTTTTTTCTTTTCAGAACGATTGTGTGAACCCATTTGACCTACATGGTTTCTTTATCATGAAACGGAAACCAAATTCTTTTCCCTAACAGCACAACATTACAAGATGAAAGATGTTTGATACTAAACTTCCCTCCCTCTACGGCCTACAAAGATCACTCCACTTTAACTTTTGCATGAGAGTTTTTAGTGGATTTTCCAACCCACAAGAAATTTCTAAGTTTTGACTCTATTGTTTTCAAGATTGAGGAAGGAAGGATAAAGATAGAAGACCATTAAACTTGGACGACTGAGAGTAATGAAACAACTAATTGGAGCATACCTACATAAGAAAGGTGTTTATGAGTCCAATTATTAATCCTGAGATCTATTTTTCCAATAAATGTAAACACTCTCTTTTTGACAATCTTCTAGTTACAAGAGGCACCCCAAGTACCGGAAGGGGAGATTTCTTTACTTAAGACCTAAGATACCTTCTGTTTGAGGACTCAAAGACACCATATTAGGGGATTAAAAAAATTGCTCTTGGTTGAGTTCATGTGCATTCCAGATAACTTAGAAAAAGTATCCAGACAATTTTAGCAGAGTTTGCACTGAGTTCAAGTCAGCATAGCAGAACAAAAGTAGGTCATCTGCAAATGGTAAATGGGTAAGTTGAAGACGTTTACACCTCTAGTGGTATTTGAAAGAAGGAGTCCTTGTGATGCATTCATGTGAACTTCTCGATAAAGCTTCCATACAAAGAATGCATAAGAACGGTGAAAGTGGATCACCTTGTCTAAGGCCTAATTTTCCTCTAAAGAATTTGGAAGGTGATCCATTGATTAGAATGGAATAGGAAGGGGAGGTGATGCACTCTTTGATCCAAGCTATGAACTTCATGATGTATAAATTTTTATACTTGCAATTTTTATGGATACTGCAATGCCATTTGGCCAATGCTTGCAATTATGATGTGGAATGCAAATTACCCAAGTCCAGAAAGTATTTTTCAGCAAATCATCATGTCAATATGGTTTATATTAAAATTTTGAGGCTATTGGCCCCAACCAAAATAATATGCTACTAAAATAAAATGGAAAGGTAAAAGAAGTGATGATGCTAACTAAAATAGCATTAGAAAAATTATATATGTTAGATAATATTATTTCATAATCAATTCTCACTCATATAACATCATAGAAATGCAAAGAATAATATATAAAGAAAGCTTCTATTTTTATATGGAAGAGTCTTTTAACTTTCAGTTATCCCTAACTGATGATATACAAGTATATTTATAAAAGCTAGATAAAGGACCCATATCTATTAGCCATCTTTACTCTTATTTTTTCCTACTGTTAAGAATATGTTCTGATTTAAACCACTTATCAAGATAATAACTCTTTAATCAATTCAAAACAATTTTGAAAATGATATGTGAGCCATGCTTAAGAAATACATTTTTATCCAAAATTTTCCCATCTGACCCCCAAATTATCATATAATCAGCAGTAAATAAATGAAAGCACTAAAAAATTCTCAATTCAAACTTTACTACAAATAAAAGTTAAACTAGCACCACCTTAAAAGGAAATTTAATTAATTTAAGATCAAGCCTTGCGCACTGTAACTAAATGCTCACGTGAGATGTCATGCTCCCAGTTTACTTATTGCATTCCTCTATATCAATGTTCCTCCCTCAATAAGAGTATCTATGCATGCTACATTTAAACATGTTTCTCTTGTTGCAAGATATGTTCGAAGTGAGATTTGCACTATTGCTACATGTCTAATGTCTTTCCACAGTATGTAGGTTGAATTCCACGTGGATCCACTTACTTTTATTTTGCTTTTCTTGCTTCCTTTTGCAAAGAAGTTGGCCACTTTTCCACTGGAAGATCTCCACATGTAAATGTTCTCTTGTTTAAACTTAGAAGCTATAATTTTATCAGGCTTTGGTGATTTCAGAATTTGAAGTTGGCATTTGAAATTCTTGCATGCATTTTTATTTAAAGTTTCTTAGGGTCATTTACCTTCTCCTTGCTTTATCTTACTTTATTATAGGCTCCTGAGTAATTTATACAAGTAGAAAAAGGGTAAGTAGCATTGAGGGGTCTCTTGGCCCAGGATATACAACAACAAAAACTCTCAATGAGAGTCCTACTGAAACGCAGGATCTGAGGGCCCATGATATGAGTTGAATAATTAAATAAACTTACTAAGGTGTAAAAATAACTTGTATGTTCACAAACTTTATCATTAACAAAGTGAGAAGTTTTACCTTGAAATCATAATCAATTAGACAACCCATACTTTGTACTGATAGGTCTATAGTTTATATGTTATTTATCATTAAATTACTTGTGAATTAGCAGATTTATAACATATTTTATATGGATTATATGATAATTTTCTATGTTTAGTTCATTGTCTTATAGGTGATTATCTTAAGGAAAAAAATGAAATTAAGTGCAACTTTCATCACAGTTTTCCAATCAAAGAGATTTTCGAGCCATTTGAGAGACAAGAAGATTAAAAAAACCTATGTAATAGACATTAGAAGTCAATTCTAGCTCGAAAATATCAAAAAAGTGGAGAAGTTAGTAGAAAAGGGAATAAAATTATCTAACTTGTCAAGAAATATTCAATTGCTATTTTAATAATCCTAGTTTTTTTTATTTTATTTTAAAGTTTTATCTCTTCTATTATGTGTAATTTAGCTCTCTTCTATTACGATTGACATCAAAATCATGCATTTTCAGACCTGAAGGTAAGAGTAACTAATCTTTTAAACTAGATGAACATATTGGTGGATCATAGCATGACCTGTAGGGGCGTACTATCATTATGGCATGTATAGGTACCCTTCCTATGCTTGCGTGAAGATATATGTATGAATGGTCCTCTCTCTGATGGTATTCATGATCCTTTCTCTAGTATATATCATTCAAGATAGAGTGACCATCCAAATATCTTTTACGAGGAGTAAAGAACTATAGTAAGTAAACTCATGGGACCATTAGAGTTTCATCAATTTCTTGAATGTCAATAATCACCATCATAGAGAAATGATATGAAAGAGATGATATGTAGTTCGTGTCTTTCTTCAATGAAAGATTAGAAATATTAGATAGTTTGAGGCAATTTGAATCCCATGTGGACATACTCAGGGCCGTTCCTATCGTTTAGGCCATGGGTGAAATTAAAAAAAAAGGCCCCCAATAAATCGACAATATACTTAAGTTTACATGTTTGTATGAAACATAAATGACTCA
>JANZLF010000007.1:21217427-21233043 GCA_026546835.1 Erythroxylum foetidum | reverse complement strand
GAGATAGTGAAATCTCAGAAGAAACTCTGAGGACTGGACGTAGCCCACGGTTTGGGGTGAACCAGGATAAATCTGCGCGTCTACCACTCTTACTCTCTATCTCTATTTTAGTTTCAAATTTTATCATTACTTACTGTTCATATACATAGCATTGAAAAGTTTGATTAATCAGAATCTAAAAAATTCTGTAAAGAATTTTATTTCTAACAAATCGTTCTGAAAAGAGTTATTAAAAAGGGGAATACACAATTCAATCCCCCCTTCTCGTGCATTCTAATATCGTTTTCTAAGTGCTATATTAACGTGTGATTCACTTCAACAATGGTTTAATATAGTAGTAGATTGGTGGTCTATGATCATTGGGTACACACAATATATCTTATATTGCCTGGATCACTCTATTCTTTGAAAACTTAAAAGTGTTGATTATAATTCCTGATGATTTTAGAAACTAGTTAGAAATTTATAAGAAGTATTGACAAGCTCTATCTTCACAATCCAAAATTGGTTTTGGCATAATAGAAAATAATTTGAGGTCTACTAGGGACATAAAGGAAAGTGCTGAGATCTCTAAAACTTCCTAAGATTTTTAGGGGGAAGTATAGGTAGATACATAAAGAGACAAAGAGTACCAACTCTAAAAGTAAAAGAAGCCATACAAAAATGCTCAGTTCGTTCTTCATAGAAAGAGCAATCATATAGAAGAAGTCCATACAATAGCATCAATAGTGTAGCTTTGAGACAAGGAAAATAAAGCTTGGTGTACTTTGGGGATGCTCAGGTGAATAGCCTTAAAGGTAAGGGTTTCATGATTTGTTGCAGTGGTGGAAGCGAGTGTGATGGTGCGCAAATGTTGGAATTTGATGGAAGGGTAGGTGGCAGACATGGTGGCAATGTAAAGGGTAGTGGCACTAACATTGTATAGAAGGGTTAAGACTAATATGTTATTAATGAGAGAGGATTAGTGAGTAAGTAAGAGTTTGCCATATTCCACCATAGATTTCAAGTGACCTATAGATGGTATCAGATAAAGGACAATGGACTCATTCATAACGATCATAAAAGTATCTAAAACTTTCTCTATGCATGAAATGTGAGGAAAATGATTAAATAAATACTTAGGTTTAAATTTGTAGGACCTCCTGAAGTTCAGAAAACTATCACATTAGTTCCTTATTTTAAAAACTATCAAATACCACCTTTATGTTTTAGTTGATAAATCATCCATTCCCTATATCATCAAGTTACCATTAAAAATTCCACTTACACATACAAAAATGATTTTTTAAAAAGTTTTGGGAGTTTATGTGGCACATTTGACCCATACGATGTTATTGCTACATGGAAAGAATATGTCACCTAAACTTTCAAAACTTTAAACAATATCGTTTTTGCATTTATAAATAGGATTCTTAACAACAACTTGATGGTAAGTGCAGCAAAAGATATATTAACTAAAACATTTGATAGTTTTAAAAAATAAATGACAGTTTGTCAAACACTAAGGGAATCCTAAGAAATTAATCCTAAATACTTTGAAAGACAATTCATTAAAAGCCATACTTAGGTTGCAATCGATATCTAAATAATGCCACTTATTTTTCTTCTCATATCAACATTGATATCTATTAAAGAATGGTCAAAAGTTCACTTTAAATCTAAAAGAAAAGACTCTCAAGGTACTCAACTTCCAATGCCTTAGATCTTAATGTAATGGCTAGTGAGGAAGATGAAAGCGAAGTCAAATTACCAAAGGAGCTTAACCTCATTTTGAGTGATTTGATGTGTGAAACCCAATGTTATGAATACTATACCAGTACTAGCACTGAATTTAGTTTTGGTATAATACTATACCAATATCGGTCAATAATGGATACCACTTTAAATAATTTTTAAAAATTGTAAAATAATCCTTAATTTTTTAAAAAATTCAGTAATGGATACCCTTTAAATAATTTTTAAAAATTGTAAAATAGTCCTTAATTTTTTTTAAAAAATTGCAATATAGTCTTTTAATATATCATGCTATATAATTTATAATATTACATCAACCTTGTCTTAAAAAATCATAATAATATAAATTTAAAATAAAATGATCTATTTATTTCTATTAATATTACTTTTCACATATTTCACGTATAAACAATAACTACAATCAATATAAAAAAGATCTTTAATCATTATACAAATAAAAAACTAAAGATAAAATACAATACTTAAAATGTTACAATTTTATCATATAATAAAGAATAATTACATCAAAACATCAAATATAAAGACTGATAAATTTCTATGACTCCGTAGCTATTGCAATAAAATTTTTTGTTAAAGAACACGTTCAACAAAAAGCAAACTTTAAACAACAATATTTATAGTCAAAGTTTAATATTTATATTGCACATATATAATTTAACATATGCATCAAATATAAGTGAAATTAAAAGAATAGAAGAAATGAAAAACGTTAGAGTTTCATTTAATCGAATATCTGCTCAAATCGCATTAACCCTAATTCTCATTTGGTACAAATCCTTATCGCTGGCATGAGCCTCATCATCATTACCATTCAAATTCATTCCACTAAATGAAATGTTAATAGTTTCTCATCTAGGATGATCTTCCAAGTCATTCTCATCTATCAAATCAAGTCACTCTCATCTATCAAACTTAGTTTCTCATAAACCCAATATGCTAAAAGATTAATGTAGTTAAGGCAAATTGAATATATAAAACCACTTGTTCTATTAAAAGTTCTAGCAAACAAATAAAAATAAATTATTAAGAAATTACAAAAAATTATATTCAATTTAATAATGATAATAATATACTTTTCTCGAAGTTTTAAATTGTATCGAACAAAAACTAAATCGTTCAATCTTTTATGTTCCAATCTATTCATTTTTCTTGTAATGAATTTAAAAGTGCTTTAACTTATTTCACATCCTATTGCACTTACACATTAAATCATAATTCGAATTATAGACCTTTGCAATTCTGGAACATCACTTCCAAATTGGTCCTACTAAGCAACTGTAAGGCAATAAAAGTAACCTTATAAATAAAATAAATAGATGATTAATTTCCAACAAGTAACAAACGTAAAAAAATATATACTTTGATTAAGTTAGTCTTTTTAATGAATAGTAATGAGTATCCCAAAATTACTGGAAATATCCTTATAAAATTTCATTTGTGAGCTTATGAGATCTTTCATCATCTCATGGGCAACAATTATTGTAAAAACTAATAACATTCCCTTATTAACTTCATATTTCTTTGTAAAACTTGGCCTAACTAGAAAATAGGGTAAAAAAAGCTCTAACTGCAAGCAACAGAGAGTAAAATTGCCTTTCCTATATCTCAATGATGACTGTATGATGATGACTTTATGATAAGGTGTGTATATTAGCCTTGATTGCTTCCTTTACCCTCTATATATTATCATAAAAATAACTTATTATTACCTTCTCATCATTACCTATTAGATGAATGATCACAATTTTTTGATATATGTAGTTTTAATATTTTAACCTCAATAATCCGCAAGAGTACAGGTTGTTCAAGTAGTATCTAAGGCGTCAATCCCACGAGGAGGGTTAATCTAGTCCTAAACTCTAAGGTCGAAACAAATTGCAAAAATTCAAATATAAATAAGCTAAAATAATAACACAATACAATCAATCAACCAATTTAACTCAAGAATAAATCATGAAATATTAACAAATTAGCAAATTACAATGCATACACTAAGAATCAACCTAAGGAACTACCAATTAAGAGAAAGGGGAAGTTTTTTTACCTATCTTCAACACTAACCTAATTAATTATGAAAGGTCGGATTATTGGTCCTAAACTATCCAAGGGTTGGCTATTCTCTCTCAAGTTATAACCAAAAACCATAAATTATAAACCCTAATCAGATTATAGAAAATTGCAATTTCTCAATTCATAATTTATCTAAACTCTAATTAGATCTGAAGTTTTCTATTAGACTACTGGAATCTATGTGAGATCTCTCCTAGAGAGAGTTCATCGAGAGATTTGTCGTTCTTATTAAATTACCTAACTCTCATTATCCCAATTTAATTATTTTTCATCAGTTCATCCCAATTTAACTCAACTTTTTTGTGTGTTTGGGCATCTGCCCAATGTAGGCCACGATTATGCACCACTTGTATGCTTTCTGTCATGATCGTGGGCCAAGTCTTATGCTTCTATCACGACCGTGGCAAATAGGCCACAACGTGGGCCATTGTTTCGGCGCAAATCTCTCCGAAACTTCTCCGTTCTTCACCATTGACCCTAAAACACTAACAAACACATCAAGATACCTCAAAGAAATAATAATTAAGCTCAAATGCTTGTACCAACTTATAACAACACTTAAACACAAATAGTTCACAAGCTAACACAATTATACTAAAAATACATACTAAAAAATTGAATAAACAGATAAAAGCATATCAAACTATACCCTAAAACACGATGCACTTCACACTTATCAGCATCCCCACATTCAAACATTTACTTGTCCTCAAGAAAACAAAACAACAAACACATACTAATGCATGTAGCACAAAATGCAGTAATGAGACAATGGCTTCAACTTCAAGAAATAAATTTAATTTAAAACACAATCATTCAAGTCATTTTAAATCATTAACATGCAAAATTTGTGATAAATGCATATCAAACTATACCCTAAAACATGATGCATTTCACACTTATCAACATCCCCATACTTAAACTTTTGTTTGTCCTCAAGCAAACAAAACAACAAACACATACTAATGCACACAGCACACAATGCAGGAATGAGACAATGGCTTTAACTTCAAGAAATAAATTTAACTTAAAACAGAATCATTCAAGTCATTTCAAATCATTAACATGCAAAATCCATGTCTTGGGGCTCTGAACTAAATATAAATATTAATCCAGACTTAAGTGTTAGATTATTTACCCTTCTCAATTGCATACACTCATTAATAATTCTTTGATCGTTCAGCTCTGTAACTAATCCTAAGTACATTTTCATGAAAAGTCAAACTATTACAAGTTTGGTAGGTTTTATTCGAAAGCATATTTTATTTTTATTGACTTTTTATAGATATGGAATTAGTCTTTTTACGCAGAAGCAAACATTGGTAATGAATTTCAATCCGATTACTTAACTAAATCATGTGTTTTTATTAAGCTGCTTGGTTGGAATGTTATTTTAGCCTCTTTACATGAAGGCATATATTTGTGATGCGTGTCGATCTAGTTACTCAACTATATCACATTCTCAACTGGCTACTAGCTCTATTCATAACCTGAAGGCTAGTGGAAGAGTTACTTATTTTAAAAATAATAACCTGTTTTATTGCCTACCTTGCTGCTTTAACTACTCATTTTCATGAAAAAAATACTAGCAAAGCTACTTAGGTTAAAAGGCCTCAAATTATGAATAAATGTGACAATTTAGAGGGTTACATTTAAACACTAAATCCTAGTTAAGCTACATATTTAATCAAAGAACCCTAGTTCACTAATTTTCCAATTAATATTCTCTGTAACCTAACATACCATGTCCAAAATCAAATCAATTTCAACTCATCTAAGCCATTGACACATTCACACGATTCACATAATGCAACTTAACAAATATAATATGCAAAATTCATATTCAAATAAACACATAACCCTCCCCACACTTGAACAACACATCAATGTGAGAAGGTGGTAACAAACACACCTAAAGAAATAAAAATAAAAATAAAGACTAAATTTAAAAAGGAAGAAAGGGTTTAGAGCAAGGTTTATGGTGATGGAGGTGGTGATGGGGTTGGAGGTGATAGTTGAACGAGTGAGGGAATTAGTTATCCCAGCTCAACACAAATTACTAAAGTCTTATTGAAAAGTTAAAACAAATGTACTTAAACCTACGATTTCAAACAAACTACTAAACATGTCCATTTATGGTCTTTAGCTTGACCTTGCATTCATAGAGGCCTCTTAATTATTCGAAGAGAAAGAAATCACTTCCTTGTCCTAGGGAATTGCTCCTCTGAGATATAACTTGCAATGATGCCCATTGACCTTAAAAGTCTCCTTTTTAACGTTTTCCAGTTTGAGACTCCATGATCAAAAACTTGAATGATCGTAAATGATCCACTCCATCTAGATTTTAACTTCCCTGGAAATAGCCTCAACCTTGAATTATATAGCAGAACCTCATCTCCTACTTTAAATTCCTTTTATTTAAGACGAGCATTGTGCCATTTCTTTACCTTTTCCTTGTAGAGTTTAGAATATTTGTATGCAATATAACGAAACTCTTCAAGTTTTTCTAGTTGTAGAATTCTCTTTTCGCATGTTTGTTTCCAATCAAAATTTAATGCTTTAATTGCCCAATATGCTCGATGTTTTAATTTAACCAAAAAGTCACAAGCTTTCCTATACACAAAACTATAAGGAGTTGTTCTGATAGGTGTTTTGAAAACTATCCTATAGGCCCATAATGCATCGTCTAGTTTTATTGCCCAATCCTTCTTGGAGTTGTTCACTGTCTTTTCTAAAATTTGTTTCAACTCCCAATTGACAACTTCCACTTGGCCACTATTTTTTGGATGGTAGGGTGTAGCAACTCGGCAGTGCAATCTATATCTTTGTAAAAGGGCTTCAAAAGATCTATTGCAAAAATGTGTACCTCCATCACTCATTATCGTACGTGGCACTCCAAAACTGTTGAATAATCTTTTAATGAACTTTTGCACTACCTTCCCACCACTGGTTGAAGATGCTACTGCTTCATAATCCACTCCTACTAGATTGTACATATTTCCTATTAAATATGGGAACGGACCTATAAAATCGATTCCCTATACATTGAAGACTTTCACTTCTAAAATATTAGATAAAGGCATCTCATCTCTTTTGGAGATGTTACCTATTCTTTGGCATCGATCTCATTGTGGTACAAAGTTCTGAGCATCCTTAAACATTTGTGGGCAATAAAAGCCACTCTTAAGTATCTGAGTTGTCGTTTTGTTGGCTCTATAATGCCCAACATATTGACTTGCATGACATTGCTTTAGGATGTCCAACATTTCTTCCTCTTGAACACATTGTCACATTAACCCATCAGCACATGCTTTATATAAAATTGGCTCATCCTATATATATCGGTTACAATCATGCAAGAATTTCTTCTTTTTTTGGTGAGAAAAATATAATGGAAGTTTACCACTGGAAACATAATTTGCGATATTGACAAACTATGGTGTAGTCAAACTCTCGAGTAGCATCAAGGTCTCATCAGGAAAAGTTTCATTAATATTATCGCTTAGCTTGCATTCCCCTCATTCTAGTCTGGATAAGTTATCTGTAACCACATTTTCTGCTCCTTTTATCTTTCACCTCCATATCAAATTATTGTAAAAGTAAAACCCATCGAATGAGCCTTAGTTTTGTATTATTTTTGTTGAAAAGGTACTTTAATTCTGTGTGATTAGTGAACACAATTACCTTTGAACCTAAGAGGTATTGTCGAAACTTATCACATGCATACACTACTGTGAGTAACTCCTTCTCTAAATGGTGTAATTCAGTTGCGATCCTGCAAGGGTCTTACTAGCATAATAAATTGCATGCAATCTCTTATATTTCCTTTGGCCTAATAGCAACCTATGGCTTGGTCACTTGCATCACACACAACTTCGAATGGAAGCATCCAGTCCGGTGATGATAAAATTGATGCTGATATTAATGCCTCCTTTATTGTGTTGAATACAGGTATGCACTTGTCATCAAATAAGAAAGGCACATCCTTGACTAAATGTTTGTCAAAGGTCTTGCAATTTGTGAAAAGTCTTTGATGAATTGACAATAAAATCCTGCATAACCTAAAAATCCTTGCACACGTTTTACATTACTTATGGTGGAAGTTTCTCTATCACTTTTGTTTTTGCTCTGGCGACTTCAAATCCTTAGTGTGAGATTTTATGCCGTAGTAGTATCCCCTTTTACACCATAAAATGACATTTCTCCCAACTCAGTACCAAGTGTGACTCTTCACACCTTTGAAGAACTCTGTCCAAATTATTTAAACATATTTTGAAAGAATCTCCAAAAACTAAAAAGTTTTCTATGAAAACCTCCATTATATCTTCTATCATGGTGAAGATAGACATCATACATCTTTGAAATATAGCTGGGGCATTGCATAGTTCGAAAGCCATCCGTCTGTAGGCAATTGTACCATAAGGGCAGGTGAATGTGGTCTTTTCTTGATCATCAGGTTAAGTGAAGATCTAATTATATCCTGAATATCCATCTAGGAAGCAATAAAATGAATGTCTAGCTACCTTTTCTATCATCTGATATATGAACGGGAGAGGAAAATGATCCTTCTTAGTCATTGAGTTAAGTTTGTGATAATCTATGCACACTCTCCATCAAATGACCGTTCTTGTTGAAATTACTTCTCCATTATCACTTTCTATTACCATCATTCCATCCTTCTTAGGTACATATTGTGCTGGGCTAACCCATTCTTTATTAGAGATGGGATAAATTATCGCTGCATCTAAGAGTTTGATTATCTCCTTCTTAACCACCGCTTTCATGTTAGGATTCAACCACTATTGATGCTACCTCACTATTCTACATCCTTCCTCTAGGTTTGTTTGGTACACGCAAACATTTGGGCTTATACCTCGAATGTCAGCAATCTGCCATCCGATGGCTTTCATTTGCTTTCTAACAATTTCTACTTCCTTACTTTCTTGTTTCTCATTTAATTGATTTGAGATTATTATCAGTAACATTTAACCTTCACCTAGAAAGGTATATCTGAGATGTGCAGGTAAAGGTTTAAGCTTTAATGTTGGTGGTTTTTTCTGTAGATGGTGGTATGGGTGTTTTTAGTTCAAACCAATTTATCTTAAGGAATTTGAATATCTGACTCCTCCATCTCATCGTCTCCTTTAGATTCAATTTTTTAATATCCATTGTCTGTCTCCAATTCCACTAGCTGTGCTTCTGCGATGTAACTCTTAACTTGTTCTTGCCCATTTTGATCCATAATTTCAACCTTCATGCATACGCTACTCGTTATTGGATTCTTTAAGGCCTTATTCATATTAAATTCGATCTGATCCTCACCTAGTCAGAGTGTTAATTTCCCTTTGTGAATGTCAACTATGGCCTTCCCTATATTCATAAATGTTCGACCTAAGATTAATGGATAGTTCTTATCTTCTTCAAAATCTAGAACCACAAAATCTATAGGAATAATGAACTTGTCCACTTGCATCAGAACGCCTTCAACGATTCCAAATGGTCTCTTAACGGATTGATCAATCAACTGAATTGACATCGATGTTCGTTTGACCTTACCCAGTCCCAACTTCTTGAATATAGATAAAGGCATAAGATTAATGCTTGCTCTTAAATAACATAAACACTTTGTAAATTCAAACTCACTAACCACACAGTGATTTGTGAAACTCCATGGATTTTTCAATTTAGATGGCATCTAACTGGTGACTATGGAATTGCAAGTGCCAGTTAGATCTACCGTCTGATTATCTTCCTAATTACGCTTCTTTCATAATGTGTTCTTTAAAATTTTTGCATATTTAGGCATGTGTTCCAACACCTCTACAAAAGAGAGATTTATCTGTAGCATCGTTAATTTCTCAAAGAATTTTGCAAATTGTGCATCTAACTTCTTTTGTAAACATTGAGGAAAAGGGATTTTGGGTTGATATGGTGGAGGTGCAACATAAAAAGGGTATTCACTCATATTCACTTCTTTCTCCTTTTCTTGATCTTTTTCAACAGGATGGATAGGCTCCTCTATTGTCTTTGTGGTTGGTTCAAGTTCCTTTCTGCTTCAAAGTGTAATAGCTTTTAGTTGCTCCCTTGGTTTTATTCGCAAAGTGCTAGGAAGACTTCCCAACTTTTGCATTTGCATAGAAACAACGTATGACAATTGGTTTACTTGATCTTCTAAATTTTGTATTGAAGAGGCTTGGTTCTTTATTACTTTTTCAAATTTTCCTTTTTGCTTCTTTTGTGCATCATCTAAAGTACCAAGCTTATTTAGAATCCTATCTAACTTACATTCCAATGAGGTTGGTTTATCATGTTGGAAGCTTGATTGTCCTTGATGTCTAAATTGTCCTCCTGCATTGTTTGTATAAGAGCAGTTACGGTGATTCTTCCACTTATGGTTGTAAGTGTTGGAGCAGAAGTTGTTTCCCCCTCCTGTAATTCACTTGCTCTGGATAACCTTCTTTCATTAAGATACAATCCACTATGTCATAGTTTAATTGTCCATATAGTTCACATTTAAGTTGTACGACCTTCACTGGAGTTGAGGACGAGGCCTTCATGTTGTTGAGCTGTTGAATCAAGTTATCAATCCTCACTTACATAAACACAATTCCTTTTTATTAAAGGAATGTAGTAGTTTGTCTACTCCACTTATTCATCCATAAACAACTGTTACTTGCCATCTCCTCTATTAATTCTTCCACTTCATCAACTGTCTTCCTCATCAATGATCCTCTTGAAGCTACATCGGACGTGCCTCTCGTATGCTGCATAACTCCAATATAGAATGTTTGTAACAAAAATTCCTTGGGTAAGTTATGACGTGGGCATTTCTGTTGCAAGTCCTTGTATCACTCCCACGCTTCAAAGATCGATTCCCCGTCACCTTGTTGGAAGTTGGTGATTTTCTTTGATGTTCTTAGTGGTCTTAGTTAGGGGAAAATATTTGTCTAAAAATACATGGACTAACTGATCCCAAGTGCTAACATTGTCTAGGTTAAGGGAGTGATACCAAGCCTTTTCTCTATCTCAGAGGGTAAAAGGAAAGAGCCTAATTCTAATTATATCTTCTGACATTTGATGGTACCTAAAGGTATCACAAATTTATAAGAAGTTCACCATGCACGCGTTGGGGTCTTCGTTTGCTAATCCATAAATTTGAACGTTTTATTGAAGCATGTTCAAGAGAGCTGGTTTAATTTCAAATGATGTGGCTTGTACTGGTGGTCTAGCTACTCCTTGATTAGCCGCATTGAACCCTGGTCTCTTAAATTCCATAAAGTTCCTCTAATGTGGTCCTTGGTTTGCTCCGTGGTCTAAATCCTGCTGAAATTCCTCGACCATTATTGTCTTTGCGATTTCTTCTTCTTCATTGCGTTGAGCTTTCCTAATCGCTCATTCTAGTCGAGTGATGTCTAACTCTAATTTTTAAGTTGCATGACTCAAACTTCTCGTGACTTTTGTATTCATGCAAGAGCACAATTTCAAAAATAGAAAAGAAAGAGTGAAAATAAAAATTAAAAACTAAACTAAATGCCTTAAACTATAAAACTAATCTAATCGCCTCTCTTTCAACAATGCCAAAAACTTGATCGCAGTTTTCCAATATGTGTAGTTTTAAATTTTAACCTCGATATTATGCAAGTAGGGTCGTTTGCATAGTATCTAAGGCACGAAGACGGTTAATCTAATCCTAAAGTCTTAGGCAGAAACAAATTGTAGAAATTTAACTAATACTAAGCTAAAACAATAACGCAATTCAATCAATCAATTCAATAAACCAATTCAACTCAAGAACAAATCACGAAATATTAACAAATCAGCAAATTGCAATGCACACAGTAAGAATCAACCTAAGGAACTACCAATTGAGAGAAAGGAGAAATTTTTACCTATCTTCAACACTAACCTAATTAATTATGAAATGTCGGATTATTGGTCTTGGACTATCCTAGGGTTGGTTACTCTCTCTCAAGTTATAACCAAAAGCCCTAAATTATAAACCCTAATTAAATTATGAAAAATTGCAATTTCTCAATTCACAATTTATCCACACCCTAATTAGATTGAAGTTTTCTACTAGACTACCAGAACCTATGTGAGATCTCTCGTCACACAACTACCAATTTGATTGATTTCTCTTTTTTATTAAATTACCTAACTCTCGGTAGCTTAATTTAATTAGTTTTCATCAGTTTACCTTCTCAGTTTATTACCAATTTATGAAAATGCATAAATCAATCACATCGAATCCAATTAACATAAACACTCAGATTTTTATTGAATTAAAGATAAAAATAACCCGAAGGTGAGTGTAGACAATTCTCAACATTCATAAATCCTATCTCAACAGCTATTCCAATTTTATACATAGATAAAAATAAAAATACACTAGAAAATATATCCGAATGGATGATGGAGGCAGCAATGACGGAAAACCTCTTGTTCCGAGAAATACTTCATGTAAGCTTCTTCTCCACTTCTCTCTTCCTTCGTCTCGTTATTTATATACTTAATGTGTTATAAGTAGCCCTAGATTTTTTTAGGGGTTGAAAGGTCTAAAAAATCCCTCAAAACTTGACTTTTCTGTGTGTCTGGGCGTCTGCCCGATGCAGGCCACGATCGTGGGCCACTTACAAGCTTTCTGTCAATCGTGGCAATTTTTTTGGTTTAAGTCTCTCTTAAACTTCTCTATTCTTCGCTATTGACCCTAAAATACTAACAAACACGTCAAGGTGCCTCAAAGACATAATATTAAGCTTAAATGCTTGTACTAACCCATAAAAACACTTAAACATAGATAATTCATAAACTAACACAATTCCACAAAAAATACATACTAAATAATCAAATAAACATATAAACACATATCAAACTATACCCTAAAACATGATGCATTTCACACTTATCAATGAAGTACTATCAGCAAAGGCTTACAAAATCGAATTACAAGTTGACATTGTGACCAAATTTATTACCTTCAAGAATAATTCTAGAAATCTCTACTCTAGCATTTGATCTGACATATTAAGATGTGACGCACTTATCACTTGCAAACATTTACCTCAGCTCCTTCTTTATCATAACAAAACACTAAAGTGAGAAATTAGTTACAAATCTTCTAATAGTAAGATCGCATAAATTCCGACCCAATAAAAAAGGACGTTGCATGATGTGAGGAAAAGAAGAATACATGTGTTTAACTTTTTAACACCATGAGAAAATATAGAACTCAACCTTCAATCTGTAATGCCTTACAATCTAAAGAAGTAGCTTATAATATGAACATGGAAATGTCTAGATGGTGATATGATTTAGGTATATTATTCAATATTGCCTACTCTTATTATTAGTAGTTTATGGTGGATGTTATTACCTTTTACAATTTAAGATATAAAGCTCACTTAATTGATGACTGTAAAGATAAAAAATTATTTAGGTGAAAGAATAATGAATTAGACAATTATAAGTGTTTAATCAAATGTGATAGTTGGACAAATAGAAGACAAGAGCTTATTATCAATTTTTAGTTTATTATGCTAAGGGGACCATGTTTTTGAAGTCTATTAATGCATTTGGCTTTGTTAGAAATGTTGCTACACTATTTTAGATATTTGATGAAGTTGGTCTAGAAAACATTATTCAGTTCATTACTGATAATGGTTTTGCTTAGAAAGTAGTGGAGAAAAGATTGCAAAGCAGGTGTAATTCTTTTTATTGAACTCATTATGTTGAACATTATAATGATATGATGTTGGAAAATACAAGAGATGCTAAACACTTTCCAATCATATGATCCCATTATATCTCCATAACCTCACTCATTAAAACCTCTTATACTGTAATCTACTCCTTATTGTACAATCAAGTATGCCAACCTTCTTTTCATCTTTAATATTTTCATATTTATTCTACTAAATCTCCCTATATAAACCTTAAACCTATCGAGAGGTAAGCTTTAACCCTTTATGAAAAAAAGTAATGGAAGAAAAATTACAGACATTTACTAGTATTTATTCTTGAACATAGTCAACTTAACCTTTAAGTAAATTTGTTGGCTAAAACGAGTCTATAAAATTAAGAATTTCGTGGATGAATCAATTTAATGATGCAAAGCCTAATTGGTTGCTAAATTATTTACTCATAATGGTGTCATCTATGAGTGTACAAACATATTGATATCGATTGTCACCTTGTATGACACCATATTATTTAAGGCACTATTCAAGACGTTGTTACTTTATTACATTGTTAAATTTTAAGTATCTTCACCAGTTATTTCATTTTCAAATTGTAAGTTTTTCACCAAATATCATCCATCTCAGAGATTTCAAGAACTTATTTTCAAATTCAAGGTTTTCAACTCTTTATTACCTAGAATTTGAGGAGAAATGTTAATATATAATATATGTAACATATAAATTATACATGTTATAGACGTTATATGTATAGAATAATATTAGTAGTGACATATTCTTCTATATATTCATGTATAAATACGTCCTACAAAATAGTTTTTTACATACTGAAATGCAAAACATTTTTCTTTCTTCAAAACTCCTCTTTTTTCAATCTCACTCTAAAAGTGATAAAGAAATTGATGCCTTCTCTTTTCAGATGAAAAGATGCTTGTGTACATTTTACTTAGTAAATGTGGAAAATATATAAGAAATTTAAGCTTCGTTTTAATTTTTTTTTGATAGTATAATACGTTGCCGACGAATGATGTTCATTGGTACAAAATATGAAATCCATCTTCTTTTATCAGAATTATCATGTTTAATTGAAGAAAAAGTTCGCTACACTAAAGGGATGCAGTCACTTCCTTAAAAGAATTTATCCAAATAGTGTAGTGCCCAAAATATACATTAAAACTAATTGACAAATTAAAAATATCAATAAGGATAAATTTGTTAACTACAAGAAAACTGATGTTCTCCGACGGAATATTCCGTCGGAGAATTGCTTAGTTCCGTCGGAAATTAAAATTGCCGACGGAACGCGACGAATGAAGAAAGCGTCGTAAAAATGGCGGTCGTTGTAGTTTACTGACCGAATTATTCCGTCGGTTTTTATCAATGGTTTCACCGACGGTAGATTATCTGTTGTTGTTATATTGCGACGGAAATATTTTTACAATTACGTCGGTGAAATTAACATTTCCCCGACGGAATATAACCGTCGGTATAAATTAGGGACGGACCACCATCACAAATATTCGGACGTAAGTTATACCTGTAACGACGAAATGTCGGACGTCACCAAAAATAAGTCCAGGTTATGTGCCGACGGTTTTGTCATTCCGTCTGAATTTATTTACCGACGGAAATCTAAATTCTGTCGGTAAAATAACTTCTACACCAACACCTTCATCAATAATTGGCCATCCACACATCAACCAGTACATCAAAGATTTGAATAATGACAATTGTATACAATTGGTTATACAAAATTTGACATCCACACATCAACCAGTACATCAATAATTTAAACAATGTCAATTGGAATACAATTGGAGAAAAACACATCAAAGTATACATAAATTGCTATGATTGTACCTTAAAATCATGAGTTCGAAAATCTAAAGTTGTGGTGATCGTTGGTGGTCCTTTGGAGAACTGCCCGTCGACTGCTCGGACGGTGGTCGCAACTGAGCCATCTGCATAATCTCTTCTCTCATCCTCGCCATCTGCTCTCTCATTTGTAGCTCCATCTGGTCCCTGATTCGTTGCTCCTGCTCCCTCATCCGTTGTTCCTCCCGCTCTCTCAGCTCCCTCATCCGTTGTTCCTCCCG
>JANZLF010000007.1:21159729-21171045 GCA_026546835.1 Erythroxylum foetidum | reverse complement strand
TTCATTTTATTATTATTATTATTATTATTATTTCATTGTTTTCATCATCATTATTATTATTATTATCATTATTATTATTATTATAAATTTTGTAATAATAATTGCTATTGCTGCCATTATTATACATTATTTATTTTTTTATTTATTATTATACGAAATTGATTTTTTATTGTTATTGTTATTATTATTATTTGTTAACTTTTTTTACTAATACAAATTATTTATTTTACAATAATCAATGAATTACATATTTCTAATCATATTATACTGCAGGGGCATTTTCGTCATTAACACTGTTTTTTTGTTTTGTCCACTGCAACCAAACACATTTTGTCCTTGAGACGGAGATAACTTTTTCTGTTCTATCCATCGCAACCAAACACCTCACTGTCTTCAATTTTTGTTCTGTTTTGTCTTCTTTCTCCAAATCTTGTTCTGTCTCTGCCTATTGAAGACAGTAACCAAACGCAGCGTAACTTCTGGTTAGGCCTGGCCACTATAGACATCTGCCAATAAGGCTATAACTTTAAATAAACTTTATCTTTAACTTAAAACTCTCTCTTTTTATGTCACTTATCTAAATAGAATTTAATATTCTTTAAAGCCTTTTTCAAATTTTCCTTTAGAACCTTAAGGAAAATATTTTGTCCCTTATTAACTTTTTAGCAATCTCATTAGCATCTGAGTTGCTTGCTCGAACCTACGTTGAGGCAACAAAACACTGTACAGAGCCTGAAAGGGGTAGTGTCTATAGTAGTGCGGTAATTAATGTTATATCACCATTTTGGTAAAGGTAACTAGTTAATCCATTTTTTGGGCTTGACCCTGATCATAAAATATAGGTAGCACTCCAAGCACTAATTAACTCTATCTATTTATTTGTCTATTTAGGGTGGTAGGTTGTACTTATTTTTAGACTATACATAACTTTCTTGAATAAATTTTTTCAGAAGTTGCTAGTGAACATCCTATCTCAGTCACTGACTATAGAAGTAGGCAGCCTATGTAACTTGTAAACATTAATAATGAATGCCTATGCAACTTATGGGGTGGCCAAGGGGTGCAAAGGAGAAGTAAAGAATGCATACTATCACCATGATAGTATCCTTGCCTTCTAACTTAGGTAGTCCTTCTATAATATCCATGTAAAAGTCCTTCCATGCTGCTTTTGGGACGGGTAAGGGTTGCCATAGACAATGAGTATGAACATTCTCCCTTTTGTTTACTAAGTAGTAGTTACTGCCTTAACATCCTTATATAGTATATTACAATAAAATAGTGACTTATCCCTTTTGTAGATATCTTATACACCTAAATTACCTATAACGGGGTCTCCGTAGATAATATTTAGGAGTCTTTGCCTTAACTGAGCATTTCAACCCATATATATCTTGCCCTTGTATTTTAGCATACCATTTTTAAACGTATATTTAGATGAGGGTCTTTTGCTACTCTTGACATTAGAAATTAGTTTCTAGGTTTCGACATTGCTCTCCGTTACCTCTTTTATCCCACTCACAATTATTATTATTAAAGCTATTTGATCGTAGTTTTTCGATATGAATAAGTTTTAATATTTAACGTCGATATTCTGCAAGCATACGGGTTATTCGTGTAGTACCTAAGGTGTCGATCCCATAAGGAAGGTTAATCTAATCCTAGAATCTAAGGTCAGAAACTATTAAACAGAAATTGGACAGACAATAAATTTAAACACAAAAACTAAACAAATCAAATAACCAAATAAAATAATAAAAAATAATGAACAATTAACACTTGACGAAAACAATAAACAAACAGTGATTAATTTCATATTAAAATGAATAACAAGGTAGTTTTAGCATTGGCTACCTAAGAAGGTGTAACACATCTTTAACTGATGGTATGAAACCTAAAATTCTAAAATGCATGACCAAATGCACAAAAGTTTCTAAGTTGAAATTAATACCTTCAACCATGATATTTCTGTACTGTCCTTCCTTCAGTTTGCCAACTACCTTGAAGTCTTCATCGGTGGTTGAAACTCCAAATTTACTTCTTGATGCTTTTGAAATGTGGTGTGAAACATGGATACCTCCAGGTTGAGTTGCATTGCATGCATCATCTATGTTGTTCATAGCTACTTGAATCTGCTCTTCTGTAAGATCATCTTTATTTCCCTCAGGAAACATCTTCTTTTTCCTTTTTCTTCGTTTCTCATAAGGTTTGAGCATCTTGGTTGTATATCTAACACAATTTTGATTAATATTTTGCTCATAATCGGATAGATTGTATACCGATCTTTTTAAATCTTCAATGGATATGGTTCTGCATTCTCATCTCATAGAATACCATATAATATTTGTTCTTCATGACTTAGAATATGTATTTTCTGATCATTAATCAGTATTGGTTTGATTAGTACCTTGACTAACTTTTTCGAAGGTTCTCTGATAATAATTGAGCTTCTGCTTCGAACAGGTACTGATTCTTCTATAATCTTCATTCTTAAATCTTTTTTATTGATTGGTTAAGAAGGATTGTAAGGTTCCAATTAGTGTTAAATTGTTTTTGCCTTCTGTTGAACATCAGATGAAGAAACCTTCTTCTAACTGGGCTTCACTTTCTTTTGTTCTTATGTCGGTTTAGAAGAAAGTTGTTGTTGAGGCTTCTTCCTCTCAAATACCAATTTCCTTTTAATTTCTGTCTCTCCAGATGATTTTGCTGATTGGTTTTGCAAAATAGAGACAATTGATCTGGTAGGCTATTGTCTTTTCTCTTGCTTTTCAGAATCTCCATCAAGAATCAAAGATTTCCTTTTCTTTTGTTCTTGTTGTCATAAGGCCAACAGTCTTGATGATCTTCTTGATTGTTTGGATTTTTTTGATTGAAGTGTTTCTTCCTTTCTCTTCAATGACACTTGTGGCGATGATTATTGAACCTAACTTTCCTATTTTTGTAGAATCATCTTAGGTTTTATTGATGCATCAAATGATTTTATAGCTTTTTCTTCTACAGATGTTCTTCCTATTGATCGAGGTTTTGTTTTTCTTGCTGATGTACCATGTTCACTTCTGCCCCATCTTACTATAAGCTCCCCCTCAGACCTTGCTTTAGGTGTAGAACCTATATCCGCCTCGTCATCAAACTTCATCCTCATTCTGTGAATAGTTGTGGCATTTATAATACTCTTCACATCCATCTTTACCCTGTTACCTCTGTCAAAAAAGATTCCAGATTCTGTAAAAATCCTTGTCAATAGCAATCCATATGATAAAGAGCTAGAATCTCTCCTTGACTTCATCATGTACTTTAAAATCAAGTATGGAAGATTAATAGGTTGGTGATTCAGTAGGCGATACAGACAATAGTCATCGTTCATTGTCACAAGCTCCTTTGAGCCTAATCTTGGTATAACATAATAAAGAAGCAGTGAATGTAGAACCCTAGCCTTCGGAACAAGAGTTGCCACCTTCTTAACTTCAGGATCATTATTTCCATAAAGTTGTCGATTAATGTACATTCTATCTACACGATCTTGAGTAATCCATTTTGTATTGTTAAACAACTTTACTCTAATACTAGGACACCCACTGACCCTCTCGATAGTATCTTATGTCACGATAGCTAACAAACCATCTACCATTGATACTAAGGTATCGTCTACCAACTTTGCATTCTTCCAAAACTCATATATTTCATTCAAATAGACCTTTTCACGAACCTTAAAGAAGTTTTTCTAGTCAACTACTTAAATCTCTGGTTCAATGTTCATATGATTTTCCTTCAATGATTTGAAATCAACATGTCTCCCATAGATAAGTGATTGCTCCATTTGTAATCTGTACCAAATATAAACTAAACACACAAAAGTATTTTTCTCAAAGTAGCGATGTTAATCTCTAAAAGTAAGAATATGAGATGAAATGAACTTGAAGCTTAGAATAGAGTATTGAATTATCTTGTTTGAGAGAACTAAACAAGTCAGTTTCAAAGTATTTCAAGAAAATTCTAGAGTAGAAGGTATTTTAGAATCTTGAGAAGATTTCCTTCTTATACCTATTCTTGAAAAGTTACCGTTCATAACTTACAGTTATTATTTACTTGAAAACTTGTGACTTTTTTTCTTCTTCTTATATGAATCGTTTAGGTCATAACATGTCAAACAAATGGTCATTCAGCATTACCATATTTAAGCTCCATCTGATTTCCTTGAATCTATCTTCACACAAAGGTTTAGTGAAGATATCCTCCCGTTGTTTATTCGTCTTAAAAAATTGTAGACTAATAATTCATCTTTATATATATTCTCATATAAAATGATGTCTAACTTTAATATGCTTTGCCCTCCAGCATAATCAGCATCACAGTAGCCAATTAACCTAAATTCTTTACCTTTTTCATACATTAAACAAAGATTTGTTGAACCTGCCATGTATCTCAATATTCTTTTAATCACAATATAATGAGATTCTCTAGGATCTACTTGAAATCTTGCACATAAACAAACACTAAATAATATATCAAGTCTGCTGTAGTTAGGTAAAGTAAAGAACTAATAATTCCTATGAAGGGGGTTTGATCAACCTTCTTACCTATTTCATCCTTAGATAAAAGGATTGAAGGATGCATAGGAGTTGATATAGGTTTAACCTTTTCTATTTTATATTTGACTAATAGTTCTTTGATGTATTTCTATTGATGAATAAAAATCTTTTCTTCAATTTGCTTAATTTGTAAACCAAGGAAAAAATTCAATTCACCCATCATACTCATTTCAAATTCACTTTTCATAAGATTTTCAAAACTGGAACATAGTTTCTTAGAAGTTGCACCAAAAATAATATCATCAATATCATCTACATATATCTGTAATATAATGAAATCATTTTTGATACATTTTCTAAACAGAGTCTTATCTACATGTCCTCTAATAAAGTCACTTCCAATCAAAAAAAAATAAACGATCATACCAAGCACGAGGTGCTTGTTTTAACCTATACACAGCTTTATGAAGTCTATAGACATAATCTGGTTTACCAATATCTTCAAAAGCAGGAGGTTGCTTTACTTAAACTTATTCATCTATAAAACCGTTTAAAAAGGAACTTCTCACATCTATTTGAAACAGTTTTATATCATGACAAACAACATATGCAAGCAAAATCCTAATAGTTTCTAGTCTAGCTACAGGAGTATAGGATTCATTATAGTCTATTCCTTCCTGATGATTATAGTCTTGAACTACTAATCTATCTTTTTTACGGTTTACTCTACTTGATTCATCTAGTTTATTTTTGAATACCCATCTAGTTCCTATAATAGACTTATTGGGTGGTCTAGGAACTAAAGACCCAACTTTGTTCCTTGTAAATTGATTTAACTCCTCTGACATGGCTAAAATTCAAGCTTCATCTTGAAGAGCTTCATCAATTTTGATAGGTTCTAATTCAAAAACAAAAGCTACATTTGCCTCTCTTCTAAATTTAGACCTAGTTCTAACTCCTTCTAAAGTTTCGCCTATAATCAGATTTTCTGGGTGAGAGGATTTATACTTCCAATCTTTCCTAAGACTAAAGTTTTTAGGAATATCTTCTACCTTATCAGGTGGATCAACTAGAGGTGACATGTCTGGTTTATCAACTAAGGGAACAGATAGAGTTTCATCAATAGAATCGCCTCTTCTATCCGGATGAGAATCATCATCAAACTTAACATGCATAGATTCTTCAACAGATTTAGAAACTAGATTATAAACTCTATAAGCTTTAGAAGACATCAAATATCCTAGAAAAATTCCTGAATTGGTCTTAGAATCAAGTTTATCCAATTTTTCTTTTGTATTCAATATAGTGCATTTGCAACCAAAAGGATGGAAGTAAGAAATATTTGGTTTTCTTCCTTTCCATAACTCATATGGAGTTTTATTTAATATAGGTCACAAAAATACTCTATTTTGAATATAACAAGCTGTATCCACAACTTTTTCCCAAAATACTTAGGAAGATTCATTTCACATAGCATAGTCCTTGCCATTTCTTGAATCGTCCTGTTCTTTTTTTCTACAAACCCATTTTGTTGTGGAGTTCTAGAAGCAGAGAAATTATGGAAATTTTTATTCTCTTCACAAAATATTTTGAATTTTTTATTTTCAAATTCTCCACCATGATCACTCATAATTCCAACAATAGAAATTCCTTTTTCATTTTTTAATTTTTTGGAAAGAACTTTAAAGAACTTAAGAGATTCATCTTTCTGTGATAAAAACAATATCCAATAAAATCTAGTGAAGTCATTAATAATTACGAGACCATACTTCTTTCCGCCAAGACTAAGGGGGTGTTTGGTTTGAGCACGGGGTTGGCTATGGATATGGGTATAATAGTAGAAGGGGAAGGGAATAGGTATGAAAAATTAAAAAATGATGTTTGGTATGTAACTTAGGTTTCTGTATTAATACCAATAATGTTCTTTGATTTGTTGCATTAATGATAATACAATATCATTTTTACCCTCAATAAAAATGAAAATAATTTACCCTTTATATATTTATTGAGGCTATCTCCATATAACATCAAATTAAATCGAGGGATTTTAGAAAATATACCTGGAGGCGCAGAACAAAAATTCCTTCATTGATGAGACACGATAAGACAGGATGAGAGATCGTAAGGAATTGAGATGCGACAAGGAAGTAAAGAGGATGGTAGGGCAAAGGCTAGAGATAAAAGAGAAAAAAATAAATGTGATAAAAACTTAGATTGGAATGAAAACTCGATACCCACCCCCTTGGTGGGTTTAGTAGATTCCTAAATTTAATGGAATAAATCCATTCCCCTGGAATTGAAAACTCCAAAACAAACACTATTTTTTTACAATTATTCCATTCCTTCATTCTAAACTCTCAAACCAAACGCTCCCTAAATGTTCTAGTTTGACCAAACAAATCTAAATGTAACAGCTCCAGAGATCTGGATGTGGTTACAATGTTTTTAGAAGAAAAATATGTTTTAATTTGTTTTCCTTTCTGACAACTCTCACAAAAGAAATCTATGTTAAAACTTATTTTTGTTAATCCTCTTACCAAATCATGTCTAACTAACTTGGAAATATGTTTAAAACTAACATGACCTAGCTTTTTATGACAAAACAGTTTTTCTTTATCTGTTGATATAAAACATGAAATATTTTGGCTTTTTAAAACATCTAAATCAATCTTATAGAGATTGTTTCGTCTCTTGGTAGAAAAGAATACAGCATCGTCCTTGTTTTTTACTACACAAAAATTTTGATTAAAGGATACTTCAAAACCAGAATCATATAATTGAGTTACACTAATTAGATTATGTTTTAATCCTTCAACTAGCAAAACATTATCAATAGATGCAAATGAATCTTTACCAATTTTGCTGATTCCAATTATTTTTCCTTGCTGGTTGTCTTCAAAAGTTACTATTCCTCCTTTCTTATCTTGAAAGGTCTATATAAGTACCATCAATGCTGATTACTTTTTCCAATAAGGGAGATCTGCAGTATATATTATGTCTTTCTTAGGTAGCCATATTTTCTTGGGTCTTTTGGGGTTAGACTTACAATAATTCCTCGAATAATAAGAGTATTGTTTCTTATTCTTTCTGCTAGAAACATAATTTTTATTATAACGAACATTACTATTAGTAAATCCTAAACCACTCTTATGCTCTGGATGTCTATATTTTCTAATTATATCATTCATTCTTTTAGTACTATCAGTAAATGTTGATAAATCTACTGAAAGACTATTAATCCTTTGTTTCAGTTGATTAATTTCTTCAGATCTATCATGCTTTGGATGTCTATATTTTCTAATCATATCATTCATTCTTTTAGTACTATCAGTAAATGTTGATAAATCTACTGAAAGACTATTAATCCTTTGTTTCTGTTGGGTTCATGTTTTGCGTATCGGGGCGAACAGGCCCCGCGTACCTCAAGTTTGCACACCACCACAACCTTAATCGGTATTGTCCTCTTTGGTACTTGAACTCGAGACCTCAAGGTTTTGTTGCGTCTAACTGTAAGCTCAATGGTAAGAGGCGTACATTTAAATGCAACAAAACCTTGAGGTCTCGAGTTCGAGTAACAAAGAGGACAATACTGATTAAGGTTGTGGTCGTGTGCAAACTTGGGTACGCGGGGCCTGTTCGCCCCGGTACGTAAAACACGGACCTAACAGTTTCAGTTGATTAATTTCTTCAGATCTATCTATAGTTACTTTCTTTCTCGTATTGTCTACTTTTTTCTTAAGACATACGTTTTCTTCCTCTAACACTTCTGTGTTTTTCAAGCTTTCAACAAATTTCTTTTTCAGAATTCTATATTTCTTTAGTATAGCATGCGAATACTCTATTAATTCTAAATATGCTTCTTGAAGATCATTAAGGTTAGAAGTTACCTCATCGTCACATTCTTCTTCATCTACTAGCATATATTTGCTTGTTCTGACGCTATGAATCAAAATCAAATTCGGATGAATCCAACTCTTCCCACGTTTCCATCATGCTCTTTTAGTTTTCTTTACTTTTCTTCTATTTTCCTTTGAGCAATGGACATTTAGACTTGTAATGTCCTGGTTTGTTGCATTCGTAGCAGATGATAGATGTTTTCTCATTCTTGACTTCTTCTTTGCTATTCTTCTTAAAAGAAAAATCTTTATTTCCTTTCGTTTTCTTTTTCCACATCTTTCTAATCTTTCTTGAAATGAAGGATAATTGATCATCATCTTCACTTGAATCTTGATCAGACTCACTGGTATCATTATCCTTGATTTCTTCAATGTTTAATGCTTTTGAAGATGTGCTTCTATTTTTTTGGTTCTTTTGATTCTTCTGACCAGCCTTTAATGTGATAGACTTAACTCTTTTAGGTTTATCTTCTGCATCAAGCTCTACTTCATGTATCTTCAGTGAACCAAGCAATTTATTTAGCTTCAGCTTGCTTAAGTCCTTGGCTTCTTATATTGCTATAACCTTGGGTCTCCATCTTTTAGTTAGGCTTTTGAGAATCTTTCTGACATGACCTTTATTATCATAGATTCTCCCAAGATCTTTAAGTTCGTTAATGATTGTTTGAAATCATCCAAACATCTAATCAATAGATTCCTCATCTTTCATTTTGAACAACTCATATTGATGAACAAGAATACTGATCTTGGACTCTTTCACTTGATTTCTTCCTTCATGTGCAATGACTAATGTGTCCCACATCTCCTTTGCAAATATGCATCCATGAACCTTATCATATTTACTTCTGCTTAAGGCACAACTTAGAAAGAACTTGGCCTTTGAATTCAACTGAAATCGAGCTTTCTAATCAGCTGACCATCTATCATGAGAGATGATATTGCCTTCATCATCTATTGGTGTATATGGACCATTCTCGATGATATCCCAAAGATCAATATGTGTGGATTCTATGAAGAGCCACATCCTGCCCTTCCAATAATGATAATCCTCACCATTGAATGCAGGAGGTCTTGTGACCGAGGCAACTTCAACTATAAAAACGTGTGATTCAGCCATGGATCTTTGTCCTCACTTTGCGACAGTGTTTCTTAGAAACCTCGCTCTGATACCAACTGAAGTAAATCACTTGTTAATATAGAAACCTGATATAAAATGTAAACTACACATGAAGGGGGTTGAATTGGGTAATCTTTTTGAAAATATTAATCTTTTAAGACTTCTTGAATTTTTTTACAAAATTCAAATGATTACTAAAACACTTTGCTAAAGTTTATAAGAAATGCAATCGCAAGTAATATTATCTACTTGTCTAACATAAGAAAATTAAAAGATAAGAGTTAAAGAATAGACACTGCGATTTTATACTGGTTCACCCTAAACCTTGGACTATGTCCAGTATTCAGAGTTTTTCTGAGATTTCATTATACTCTTCAACTTTACAAGTATTCTTTCAACACGTAGAGCCTCTTCAGGTCTCTCTCACAAAGTATTCTTTATCATCTATATTAGCCTCTCCAGACTATAGCCTTCCTTTCTGTCTCTAAGAATTGTATTGTTGAGCTTTCACGTTACAGATATGCTTGCTCACTTCTTTTGCACTTTGAATATAGAATTTTTGCTAATATAAAAATTGTTCACGAGTAATTCTCTATCTGTATGTAGTTTTTGACTAGAGCTAATATTTATAACCTAAGTCCCCAACTGTCTTCTTGATAACTGCTTCTTGAATCTTCTAGAAATAGTTATTAGTTACGTTCTGTAACTAACTCCAACTAATTAACTGATTGATGTTCTAGAATATCTTCCTTTTGCATTGTCTGGAATAACTTTTCTTCTGTTACTATATTTCATCTGTTATTCCGCTTCATCTTATGTTTTGTCTTATATTGCGTTTCATCTTATGCTTTGTCTTGTGTTGCATTTTGTCTTATGTTGCGTTTTTTCTTATGCTTTGACTGTTGTTGCCTAAGTGTTACTTACATTTATCTGCACCCTTAACAAACTCATCAAAATAGTTTATATATTTCTAAGATTATTATTTTTGATTGTCATCAAAATTAATAGAAGTGAAGTCCCCTTCACTTAACAATCTCCCCCTTTTTGATGAATAAAAAAATCATAATTTTAGAAGGTAAAATGAAATTTATAGACGAATAGTATTTGGACAAATAATAAACCAAAGAAAAACATAAGAAAAGAATTGCATACTAGACATATATAATGCTTTCTATCTATTCTTTTTGTTCTTGTCTTGTTCTCCTCTATATCTCCTTATCCTTCTCCTTCTCCCCCTATTTGTTATTAATAAAAAAATTTCTCATTGTAGATGCTTCACAACTTCAGAAAACATACGTTGCATGTCATTGCGGATCGTCTTGAGGTCTTGTTCAATAGTAACCCATAGTAGTGCTACTTCCTTATGAAGATCACCCATTGAGTCAACGAGTTCATCAACCTTAGAATGAACTTCCTCAATTTCTTTTTCTAATGCTTTCTAAACTTCCCTCTGACTGTGACTTGCTTCTGTCCAATCTAAGAAATGTTTCAAGAACTCTGGATTAACAGTAGGATCTTGGTGTATTTCACTAAGTGGATGAAGGTTTTCAACAACAGATGGTTCTGAAGGTAAAATGTCTAACCTATAATTTTGATAGAGGGTAGACTGAAGGGTTGTTTTCCTTCTAGAAGATAAAGATCATCAGGTCTAGGTAGTTTCAGAATTGGTTGCCCAAGAAGATGTATCACATCCTTGACTAAAGGTATGAAACCTAAAGGTCTGAAATGCATGACCAAATGCACAAAGGTTTCTAAATTGAAATTGATACCTTCAACC
>JANZLF010000007.1:21001237-21021291 GCA_026546835.1 Erythroxylum foetidum | reverse complement strand
ATCCTCATTTGATTTGGGTAGTCATAATGTCTTGCTAGAGGCCGCTTATGACTTATGGGCCTTGAAGTGTGATCAAGCCCATTGCCAATATCAAATGAGCCTACAGGGTCGCACACAAAGAGTGATGTGATCTGGGCTTATTCTCTTGGGCCTAATTTATTAGGTATTGAATAAATATATGTAGATATTTTTATTGGGCTAGATTGGATTAAGTTGTTGGGCTTTTATTATATGAGATATAATGGGCCGAAACTTACTGGAGCCTCAATGGGATTAGGGTTTCTCTATAAATAGAGAAGCTTAGGTCTCATTAGGAGAAGAGACACCACTGTTAGGAAACCCAAGCTGCCATCCGAGAGGAAAATCAGAGCGGCGTTCGAAAAGTGTTTCAGGACGTGCTAGCACACCATAGCCACAGCCCGAATCGTGCATACTTGTGTGGATACCGGTTGAGGGCATTCGCGTTTGCAGTGTCTTGGAATCCGAAAAAAAAAAGCAACCTATGTACGAAAACAAGGTATTTTCGTACATCCTTGGTATTTTCAATTATACATCATGTTGTTGTATGGTTTTTTCGCAGTGTATTGTGAATACTCAGACCGTATGCGATCCAATATCCACTTGTATAGTCACTGTCGTCACACACTACATAATGACCCAAATCAGATGTTCCGATAATGCCCTTTGATTTCATCAGTTTCTGCCTGTGCTTTATAAACTCCTTTAGCACAAAATAAGAAACGGTCTCTCCAATGCATGAATGGTTGGGGATGGACTATAAATTTTTTGGCAATATGTCTACGCTGGTTCAAATCCAACTCGGCCCAATAATTCCCCGATCCGCCATGCAATGATATGAAATGATGTAATGCCTTTGTTCTCTCGAAACGCTTGATACGTGGTAACCCATATCACAGGAGGAAACTTTGCACAGAGTTCCATTACTATTAATGGGTGGCGTGATTTCTTATGGGCACAGGCATCCCAAGTAATTCACTCTTATGGTTCTTCATTATTTGTATATGGACTTTTTTTCCTAGACGCTCATTTTGTATGGACTTTTAGTTTAATGTTTCTATTCAGCAGTTGTGGTTATTGGAAAAAAACTCATTGGATCCATCATTTGGGCTCATAATAAATTAAAAGTTACTCCTACTACTCAGCCTAAAGCCTTGAGCATTATCCAAGGGCGTGCTATAGGAGTAACCCATTACCTTCTAGGAGGAACTGCCATAACATAAGCATTCTTCTTAGCAATAATTATTACAGAAGGATAGTGGCTAGGAGGATTTGAAAGGCATTATGGCATTAAGATTCCAAGGCTTAGCTCAGGACCCCACAACATGTCGTATTTGGTTTGATATTGCTACCGCACATGACTTCGAGAGTCATGATGATATTACGGAGGAACATCTTTATCAGGATATTTTTTCTTCTCACTTCGGGCAATTAGCAATTATTTTTCTATGGACTTTTGGAAATCTGTTTCATGTAGCTCGGCAAGGAAATTTTGAAGCATGGATACAGGATCCTCTACATGTGAGACCTATTGCTCATGCAATTTGGGATCCTCATTGTAGTATACAAGTTATGGAAAGAGAAGTAGATCTATTCTATACCCGATAAGTATCAATACCCGAATCTCCTTTTTTGGATATTTATATGAAAATGGAAATAAAATAAAATATATCATCAAGTGTACCCATTCCAAATTTCATTCCAATCAACTGCTCCGCAGTTGCTAATATATCTCGTGGTAACTGGGATCCTTGGGGAAGAGGATCAAGTTGGCCCTTGCGAACAACTTGAACCAGTAACGGAGAGCTTTCCCCCCTTTCTGTCCCACTCTTCGTTTTTAAAAATACTGGTTTAAAAATAATTCTATTTTTTTCATTTTTAGGTGTATTCGAATCCAATTCTACTTGTGATTCTATTCAATTGGCGGAAAATAAAAATAGAGTGTATAAACAAAAGTTCCTCTGAGGTGTTTTGAATGAACTCCCATCGAATTCGGTCATCAGCTTTTTCCAGATCGACTTTGATTGCAAAATAACCCTTTCTCCCTCGCTTTGTTCTCATCGAGTGAATGACTTCCTAGGCAATGATAATATTATCAGTGATTTAGTAGCCTAGAATAAAATTGCATTAGTCCTCCTTCACTAGATGATCCAGGTGACTCTTCAACCGATTGACAATGACTTTTGAGATTATCTTGTAAAGCATGTTGCAGAGACTAATCGATCAAAACTGGGTGATACTAGTCAGGGAGAGGGTTTTTGGGATTAACTAGTATGGTATGATTTAACTTTGTTTCCCAACATTCCTTCCTAAAAACTTCCTATATATACTCGGTCACTTTAAGTCCGACCTGCCCCCATTGCTTTTGAAAAAATAAAACATTAAACCCATCTACCCATTGGCCTTATTCAAATTCATGCTAAAAATCTCATTTTTAATCTCAATGTGGTGTATTGGCTGGGCTAAGTCTAGAAGATTGTCCGTCGAAAGAGAAGGAAAAACTCCTAAAAGTGGGAATCGGTAACTAGGTCCCACCTCATGTGTGTACAGTTGGACAAAGAAATCTCTGTCTAGTCTGTTAAGTTGACCTTGATCAGAGACTACTTCCCTATGGGAGTTAGTGAGACTCTCTATCTTCATTTTCTTTCTTTTGGATAGGGTGTGTGGTAGTACTTAGTATTCCTATCTCCCTTCGAAATCCATTCGCATCTGGTTTTCTAGTGCCAATAGATTTCCTCCTCACTCAGCACCTGCATCAATTCCCCACTCAATTGCTCCCCCAAGCCTAAAAGGTAATCCAAATTATCCTCGGTCATGACTCTTTGGATGCCCTACAGTCTCGCTAATAGTCTTTTTATGGAAAATATTTCCAAAATCCAAGCAATTCTAGCTCGTGAGGTGTTGTGCTAATTGAACCAACAATTTACTCGGTGTCTCCTCATTTGGAATCCAGTGCTCTTCGACTACCTCATCAAACCCCAGATGAGTTAGCCAAGCATTTTGGAATCCAAAACACGGGGCCCTAATTATCTGGCTGTCAGATGATTAAAGCGAATCAGCATAGGTCTATGATTCGACCCTAGAAATGGTAAATGATAATTTACCACTTGCGGGAATGTATGCAGGCATTCTGACAAACCAAAGACTCAATCCAACCTAGCTTGGAACAACCCTCGACGCCATTTAAACTTGAAGCCTACGTATCCTAGATCATGGAGGCTACTCCCATGCACCCAGTCTTGAAAGTTTGTTCACTACCCACGTTGCCTTGGCCCCTCCCCTTTTATCTACTATCTTCAGTTTTTCATTAAAACCTCCTCCTACGAGCCAGGGTCTATGGAGGGATCTACCTACCCACTCTAATGCAGGCTAGAGATGGTTTTGAGATGAGACTTGAGGGCTGGCATAAACAGTGGTAAACTCGAACGAGTAAGATTCATACTTGATGGAGGTATGAATAAATTGACGGTGGGCTAATATGATTGAGCTATTAGAAACCTCTTTCCATAAAAGTCATATCCCTCCCAAGAAGCCTTCAGCTTCTACTCTGAACGAATAATCGAAACCCAAAGTACAGATCACTTTGTGGGCCCTATTTCCACTAATTCGGGTTTCCAGCAAAATAAGGATACCTGAATTATAGTTTCTAAGGCAATTACACAGGATGACATGGAAACTAGTCCCCCCTGCCCCTTGACAATTCCAAATTAGGATTGATATACTAAAAAAAGAAGTTGACTATTTAACTAGACATTGTACCTCCTATTGGAGTGGCCTTGTCCTCATCGCCCACAGGCTATGGTGTTTACACCTCATTACTTTCCATCTGAGGATGGCTTCCGATATATCTGATTTGTCTGCCATATTAAGAGGGTCCGTATATTGAGTTACAAAAAGCTCCCTACTGATACCAGGCCCCTCCTGGTCCTCTACTCCTTCCATTAGTTAGAGCCGCTCCTCAATTTCTTGCTCTTGGTCCTCCAAGACCTGGCTATCACAAACCATTTCTATGTGCGAAGATATTTCAATCGCTATGTTGTTGTCCAGGTTGGTGGGTTGTATTTGTATGCGAAGGACTCTTTCCGATATGCTTTCTTGGATAGTACTGACCTAAGCACTTTCCCCCTGGGTTTGTTGTGAGAGAACTCCCTTCTGTCCTTTGGGCTCCTTCTTGGAATTTCGTTGGACCCCAGTAGCTGTAAAAATCAGACTTTTTTGGGCTTGCTTTCCCATTCCTAAAAAGTCGCCTAGATTTAATCTCTGTCCAAAACCCTTCCTAAAATTAATTTTTGGGTCCTCCTCTTATTTCCCTGCCTCGGTCTCCATCAGGTTTTTTCCTATAAGCACAGCAAACTTAGACCCTGACTTGTGAGGAGACGCACTGTTGCTTCCAGCTTGATGTTGCATTGGGGGAGGGGGTTGGTAATCTCGTTGCTATAGCCGTTGGGAGGGTGTTGGCTTGTTTTTCGTTGAACTTGTACCCAAGGCCCGTAGTTGTTGGATGATCTTCCCATTGCTTGTGTCACCGCTGTAGCTCCTCCCGTTACTCCTCTAGCTACCGCTTCCTCCATCAATGCCAACCTTGTCGTTCCTTCAATGGTGTTTTGGCTCTCGTTATTTGCACGGTGGTGCTGAGGACATATAGATACCTCGTGTCCCACCTTGCCGCACTAGTAACATAATTGCGGCAACTCCTCGTACATCACCTGGAGCACTTCTCCGTCTAACTCCATACTAGTTCTCAACGAAATGCTTAAGTCTATGTCAACGGCTAGGCGAGCATATCGTCCCCGTTGTGCCTGCAAGATGGTCTCGTCAATTTTAACTGTTTTTCCAACCAAATTTCCCAAAGCAGTGAGGATGCCTAGGTGGTACCTTGTAATCGAGAGGTCGGGGAAACGAATCCAGGTTATCGTGCGGTTGGCTTGTCCTTGCGTCAGTTGGAATGAAGGCAACCACCGTTGCATTGACAACGTTTTCCCATAAATGATCCACAGGCCAGCAGTCATGGCATGGACGAAGTCTGGTTCGTCCTTGAATCTAACGAGGAAGAAGTCGTGCTCCAGGTCAATGACTTTCATTGATCCTTTCGGTTTCCATAGAGTTTTTAGACGGGAGCTAATCGTTTGGAAACCAATGCGGTGTCCCAAGAGCTTCACCACAACCACTGTTGTCCATTGATTATCGAGTTTCTCCTTAAACTTTTGAGACAGCTGAAGACTTCCCCCGAGTTCGTCGGACAGTTGAACAACGTCTCCTTCCTCTATTTCAATAGTTTCCTCAGCAGGCCAGGCATTATCTTCCACAAGTAAGGCGTCAGATGGTCCCCTTGCTACGGCTGCACTGTAGGACAACTGCGATTTGGATGGTGTTTCCTCCTTCTGCTTGCATGTCCGTCCACGTTTGGGCAGATGTCCCTCTTGATCGAGGGACTCCATGTGAGGTCCAGAGATCGTGCGGTGAAGATGTAGTCACTTAGCAAGAAAACAAACTGGAATAACCAAAGAGAGCTTGATCAAACAAAGTTATCAGAGTTCGCCACCAGTTCTCTCACTAGAGAAATTTCAAAGTTTCTCCCTCTTCCTAGTTTTCAGCTTGCTTTCAATGCACATTTTAATTCGTTACCCTTCTTACGCAGAGCAATAACGCAATAATAATGACAACAACAATAATTTTAATATATAAAATTCCTTATTTTGCGAATTTCATGTACTGATGAGGGAGGAACCTTTGTATATTAACTTTAATTTCAAAGGTAGAAACATGTTTTCATAACCTTAAAGATTGGATAAGAAAATTTAATGGGCAATGAATGGACACTATGACGATGAAATTTCATTAAAGAAGAAGAGATCAGACAAAAATGATTGAGAAGGACGTGCACTTGCCCATCGGCCATCTTCCAAATTCTACAACATCCATTTGTGGGGTATATTGCTGAGTAAGTGAGAGAGCAATTGAAGTCACTGCCACCAACTTTGATGGATCAAAAACTCCCACTTTATATTTTGTATTAGGATTTAGGACCCACTAGATTTCCTGCATATGAAAATCAGTTCCACAGCCGATGGAACGTCATCGGCTGGGACGGTTGGCATTTCATGGTTGGTCATCTATTATTTAGTCATCGAAAATGGCAGACAACAATTATATAAGTGACAATACTTGTCTATATTAGTATGTAATCTTTTGGTTATCAATGGTGAATTGAATCCAAGGTAATGGTGAATTAGAATTTTAAATAAGGGTAAAATTGCATAATCTTGCTGAAAAACTTCTTTAATTACTATTTAGTAAAAAAAAAAAACATGTAAATTGTGATCCGTTTGAAATTTAAGTGCTAAGGAACGTGAGAACAAAGAAGATCTGAACTTGTCCACCAAAATCCCAAAGCTCTTGGACTCTTTAACACTTGTCGTCTACTCCATATTTTGGTTTTGAAGCTCGACACTTGAAAAAACCCATTTGATTCCACATTTTAAAGATGGAAACTTTTCAATGCAAGTCCTGTCGGTGAGGGATGGCTGGCGAAATGTTGTCCTATACCACCAAACACAAATTAAAATCACGAACCTCCAGCGCTGTTCGTGGTTTGCAAGTAGTCAGTTTTTAGCACCTTTGCTTCGAAGATGATGGCTGGAGGAGGAAACTTTAACTTTTCCCATTGGACATAATGACTGTTCTTATGACATCGTCTCATTACTGAAGCAAGTAATTAAGTGGTGGGCCTTTGAGATTCAGGGTTTTTTTTTTATTTCAAGTTGCCAGTTAAAAAAATGATTGCTTTCAAGCTCCAACCGCCACATTGATTCATGAGGAAATTATTTCAATAAGATTCCAACATGTCAATCCGAAACATACAACAAAGTCCAGCGTTACAGAAATAATAAAATCATTGGCAAAATTACAAGGTTTTCTCCATCTTCAGGATTGATGTTAGCTTTTGAAACCAGGGTCTGTCTTGGAAATTGCCTAACTTAGAACCGATCAAGTTTTCCGAAACATCTAGGTAGCACGTTTTTCAAGCTGTCATCATATCCAGAGCAGATTCTCCCATTTAAGCAAAAGGAAGGAAATATTAGCTTTCTGAACTCGAAAATGTTGTGAATAAGCATCAACGAACAGACAAGAAATCAGAATGAAGCAAAACTATTACTCACAGGTAAAAGGTAATTGCTTAGGATGTGCATACATAAAAAATATTAGAATACAATCAAAAATCTTGAGAAATCTACAATCATTTGATAAGATAAAGAGTATAATATCCACTTCCTCTACGAATTAAGAAGCAGACTTGATCTGGAAAAAACTAGAAGCCCGCTTATGGAAACCCAGCAATGGATATATACAATTCAATTAAGTAATGACGAACACATGAACTGGAGCAGTGATCGCCCCATATATTTTAACGGATGGCAGTTTCTTCTTTGACATCCATCTTATAACCAGTTTTGTTCCGACTAGGAGGCAAATCAATGCTTTGCAAAACCATTTCATCTAGCTTTTCCTTGGCAGGTTGAATTGGCAAACTAATTGACAGCTCTCCTACTGATGCTAGTTTCAGTATCTCAGATTCTTCTAATCCCTTCGCTGGCCCTAGACTCAATCGGTCTGAACCATACTTTGTCAATGCATCTTTGAATTTTTTGATCTGTAAAAACAAGGAATGATATAATGAGCAGCCAATAGATGTATGGAAGATTAAGGGAAGAAATATAGTAAATAATACAGAAACTTACAGTTGAGTTCGTGCAGCTAAAGCTGCATACTCGACCATCGGCTCCTCTATAAAATCTAAAGAAGGGAAGAACATGAATGTTAAGGACATGGCACATGGTCTTGAGCTCCTCATAATTCACTTTTAGAAAAATAGCACCGGGATTAGATTCAGCCAACTGACAGATCTGCAAAATTTTATACATGGCCAGAGATTAACCCACCAAAGGTTGCCCCAGAATGTCGACTTTTAAGAAATTTGATTAAATGATTAGATTACTAGCACAGAGCAAAGTTTGAAGCTTTGAGCATGTAAAGCACGACTCAAAACATTCGATATCTATTATGTTGCTCTTAATACAAAATGAGTTCTTTAACAAAGCAGAGAACTGATTATACCTTGGGATGGAGAGTTTTACAGCCTCCACAACCAGGAGAATAGAAGTCGACAACGACCAAGTTATCACCAGCATATAACAAGGAATCTACAAGTTCTTGAGCTGAATGGATCTCTATCATATTGGGCTTAAGGGTCTTTTCCCACCATCTCATAGCTCTGCTCTCACCAATCGAAGCCTGTGCCTGAAGAAAAAGAGATTTCAGCGTCGAACCCAGAAATTATCTGTAAAATGAAGAATTGCAGAATAGAGATGGAGACTCTTTCTCACTTGGACAGGAAAACTTATAGGGGATTTAAAACTCCAAATTCTCAAACTCTTTTGATCTGATAAAACTAGAGGCTTCCTCATAAAATCACCTACGCGCAGAAGTGCGGAACTTTCTTGTCTGGAGTCCAGGATTCTCGCAGGGTCACAAGTAGGACAAATTCCACAAACCCCTTTGGTCTTGGAGCTGAAAACATTGTCATTCAGACCAAAAATGTTCAGGCCCTTATTCAGTGAGCATGCCATAGCGACCTATAACTTGTTTTCACTATTAGCAAGCTTGTAATACCATAAAACAACAAAAATTCCCCTTTGTTTTGGATCAAAATCCAGTCTTTGAACGAAACAAACAGAATCCCAATACAAAACAATACGTTCTTTCAGAAATTAAAAAGCTTTCCAAGGACCCTGAAACTAAATGAGACCCGCTCTAATTTTTCAAACAAAAATTGCAGACTACCAACAAAAGTTGGTTCTTTCAGAACACTATTGGAAGGTAGATGAAGAGAAAGCAAATGATTTTGTTAAGACGGTTCAATGTTTCAAGGGAGGAGAAATTATGAAAAGAAAAGGTGAAGAACTGGTAGAGAAGATGAAAATTTAAAGGAGGCAAGTGGGGTCGTCTAACATTATCCTATACAAAAAAGAGAGGAGTTTCTGTTATACAGTAAAATGGATACCGAATTTGAGCACTCTGTCTCTGTCTCTGTCGATGCATAGGTTGACCGATTTTCATGTTAATGTGTTGGCAGTATCTATTTGCTTTCTCATTTTTCTGTCTTACGTAGCTAAACTGTGGACCGCGATTCGCCCATCAATTTAGGTTTTGGATAAGGCTTTAATCATTCCTGGGTAATTTAAATCGTCCTTTTTTGTCATGTTATTTAAATTTTTCGGTAACCTAAAATTAATTTTGAAGGCACCTCACATCAACGGTCAGTTTATCAGCGTTTAGATTATTTACATTCCTGTTTTCATTTTTTTTTTTCAGGTTAACCTTGTAAAAAGTGGAACTAGTTTAAAATTAACAAGAGAATTTTGAATTAAAATTGAGTGTAAATTAAAAAATTAAATTTAGAAATTTTAAATTTTAAATTTTAAAATTTTTTGACCAATTTGGACCTAACATAATATTTTACCTTGAAATTCGTATGAAAATTCAAAATTTGCTACTCTAATTATTGAGTTTTAAATTAAATTTAAATATAAAATTCAATTAAATCCATTTTTATCTCTTATTTTTTATTTATAAAACAGGTGAAAGGCAAATATGTTCAGATCAAATTTATTGATGATAGAACTTTTGGGTTATCATTGGATAATAACCAATAGTTTTATAATAGTGCATAAAATGAAAAATATAAAAATAATTTTTTTCATTAAATTAACCTTGAAAGATTACATTATAGTAGATTAAATCTACAACCACCTTATCTTTTATATACATACTACAAATTTTGAATTTAAATTGTATTAAAATAAAAATTGTGGTTAATTTGATAAAAAAAGAGATTGAAAATCAAAATATACTTAAATTAAAGGATGGTTTTAAACTTTTTTTTATATAGAACATTGAAATATGAATTAAAAATTTTATGTAAAATATTTAAATTATATCTGATTTAATTAAGAACCTTTAATTGAGTCTCTTTAAAATTATAAATACAATTTTATTTTATAACTCCCTCTTTTTTCATCTTCTTCACACTAAATTTGTTTATAATTTACTTCAAAAAATCTATATTTGATACGCTCAACGTATTTTGTACCATAACAAAAATTTTTGGAACTAATGTTGAAATTTGGAACTATTATCAAATGATGGAGAGTTATTCATTAAAATTAATTCCTATACACTAAGTCTTAATCAAAATAAATGATTAATCTTACTATTGTATATATTATATAAAATAAATTTATGATTATAAATTTTAATTTTATGGATTTGAAGCACATTTGATTCACTAAAATCTAATTTTAGTGCTCATTGTTTTTAATATCGATCCATTCATGTATAATTTTACTCCAACAAAATTGTGTTGTTTAATGGTGTTTAATTTATAAGCATGTATAACCAATTATTATCACCTAAAAGTTTATAATAATAATAATAATAATAATAATAATAATAATAATACACAAGGTCTAAAAAAGTTCAATAATATTTAATTAGTAGAAAAATTGTTACTGATAAAGACCAAGGTAAGAATCTATTTGATAAAAAAGCAAACGACAACTAATGATCTGGTGCATTTGTCCCACACATGATCTTTCTTTTTAAATATTTGCCCAGCACATAATCCGACAAAACATTGTTTTTTTACTATGATCTGATTATCAATCCCTTAGCCACTGCTCAATAATACATTCTGTATAACATTAAAATAAGTATAACCTCAATAATAGAATCCAGTCCAAGTGGGTAAACTTTATATTTACATATTTATTCCTTTGCATCCCAAATTGAGCTTTTCTTTCCGGCATGCAGGCAATGATAATGTGATCAGACGACCAATCAATAACTCTAATTGAAGTTAAGACTAAAATATATTAAAAATTTTATTTGCTTCTTTTTTTAGATTTAATCCAATCGTGTGGGTACATATATATATATATATATAAGCATAATCCTCTTCAAATTCTTTTTTTTTAATTGGGAAAAATAGCTTTAAGATCTACTTTGTTCTTGGATACTTTATCCTCGTTGTAGATTGGATTCTCAAATTCAATCTCTTTTATTTACTTAATTTATTTAATACCTAATGGTATAACAGTCATTTCCTCTGCATTAACCCTATTTATGATACTATCAAAGTGGAACAAAGGAGACCTCTTAGAGATAAGAGACATAGGACTAAAGAGAGGGCTAAAAAAGAATCTTTCGTATATAATCCCAAACTGATGACGATTTTTTGGAGTTAGCTCACCCTCGCAGGATCGCAACCCTTTGTCTCGATTCAAGAAGACTTAATTATTGAACTACTTTCCTATAGTATTCTCTAGATTTATTTAGATAAGAAAGATTTGATTTTAAAAGTGGAATTCATCTATGGAGTCAATAACAAATAAAAAGGAATTTCTAGTTATATTTCATGAAAATAGACTTCTTTTTTGGAAGAAATTATTCAGAAGCGATTTCTTACCGAGTCATATTATTAGGAATAATGAGAGCGTCTATGAATAATCAAAGTTTCACAATTATATACGATTAATTAGAAAATGAAACTTTTTTTCACAAATTTATTTGTGTGCATGTAAATGTACTTAATTTAGTAACAAAACAAATCGAAATCGAAATAAAAAAAGTGCCTCATCCTATAGGTCAAAACAAAGAATTTTGGATATATATGAATTATTGTATATTATGAGCTATCATAAAGTTAAGCCGGATTAAAGTGATCTATTAAGGTTAAAGACTTCGAGCTAATTGATATCTAATAAAATATGAACTTTAATGTATAAAGACCCAATAATTTGATTTCTATTTTATGATGAAGACAGAAACAATTTTACAACTCTATATACATGTTACATGCTTCAAGATTTGGAACCAATTTTTAAATTATAAATTATAAATTCTGTTTCTATGAAGTTAACATAAATCCTATTTTAGAAACAAATGGAATATTTGGTTCATAAATGATATTTCAATATATGTGGTTCGACATAAATCAATTACACATGCATTTAGTTTATTATATTTTTGTGAAAATTGAATTCGGTTAATGAATATAATCATTGTTCAAATTGATTGTTTAAGGTATATTCAAATATTGGTATAATGGATATTTTATTAATATTGTGAAATAAATTGATTGAAACAATATGCTGCTAAAGTAGTCTCTCTTGTGTAAATTAATTTATTTTATAATATTATGATAGTTGTATGTGTGTAATTCATGTGAGTATTGACCAACCCAAAGGAAGGTCAATAATTTGGCCAAAATATATATACACCAGTGGTGATAGATATGTGACGATTATGAAGTTAGCTATGTGAATAATTAATCGGTCCAAAGAAAGGTTAATTGTCAAACTTTTTTATTATCGATATTTGATTACAGTAACAAGAGTACGGCTTGCAAGTTAATATTTATGTGCAAAGACTAAATATTATTGTTGTGCTAAGTATCTTGTGATGGGCTATACCATTATTTGATTTTATATGATTTTGAATTTATGTGAGCTTGTTTATTAGTTGTTTTGTTCTCTATATAGTTGCTACTTATGCTTCCACTATTACTGCCAGCATTAATTCCATTTATGTGCTTAACGACACAAACTTTAAGGCATGGAAAGAGAACATTATGATTATTCTCAGTGTCATGGATCTAGACCTTACATTAAGGACTAAATGACATGCTGATCTTACGGCTAACAGTCCCTTTGATGATAAGAGGGACATGAAAAGGAGGAAAAAATTGCATAAGTCTTAAGATCATAAAGTGTGCTATTTTGGAAAGATTCAGGGGCACTATTTCCGAAGGGGTAACTACTGCCAAAGATTACCTTGAGGAAATCTAAAAGAGGTTTGCCAAAAGCAAAAAGGCTGAAATAGATAAACATAAGGAAATCAGGTGCCAACAAGGCTATGGATGTCTTAGAACTCATACATATAGGCATTTATAGGCCATTCCCTGCAACTTCATGGAATGGTCAATAATATTTTATTACGTTCATAGAAGATTGTCCTCGTCATGACTGCTTTTATCTCATTTATGAGAAGTCCCAGTCTCTGGATGTGTTTAAAAACTATAAGGCTGAGGTTGAGAATCAACTCAACAAAAGCATAAAAGGTGTCAGATCTGACTGTGGTGGTAAACACTATGCTAGGTATGATGGATCAGGTGAACAACGTTCAGAACCATTTGCTAAGTTCTTTGAAGAGTATGGTATCATCCCATGGTACACTATGCTAGGATGTTGTAGTATGAACGATATTGCCGAAAGGCGAAACAAAACGTTAAAGGTTATGGTAAGGAGTATGATTAGTCATTCTACTTTACTAGAATCTCTTTTGGGAGAAGCATTAAAGACTGCAGCTTACATACTCAATAGGGTTCCAACTAAAGCAACTATCAAAATCCCTTATGAGCTTTGGATGGGTAAAAGGCCCAGTTTGAATCACTTGCACATTTGGGGTTGTCCAGCTGAGGCAAGGCCAAATAAGCCAAATGAAAAGAAACTAGATTCCATAACTATTAGTTGCTATTTTGTTGGATACTCTAAAAGGTCTAGGGGTTATAAGTTTTATGACCCCACTATAACGTCAATTTTTGAGGTGGGAAATGCCCGGTTCTTTGAGAATGTTAAGTTTGGGAGGGGAGCATATCCCTCTAGTTGTTGTTGACAATGATATGGGTTTTATTCATGATATTGTCAAAGTTACAAATCTAGAGCAACAATACAATGTTGAGGAACTCCCTGTTTAGATTACATAAATTATTCAAGAAGAACTAACTCACCAACCTTAAGAACTAGTGTCATTAAGGAGATCCACCAGAGAAAGGAGAAGTGTGATTCCAAATGATTACATCATATTTCTCCAAGAACTTGAGGTTGACATTGGCATTGTGGAAGATGATCCAATCAACTTCCATCAAACCATGCAAAGTTCTAACTCTCAAAAGTGGATTGATGCCATGAATGAGGAGATAAAGTCCATAAAAGACAATGACATTTGGGATCTTGTCTCATTGCTTGAAGATGCAAAACTCATCGGTTGCAAATGGAAATTTAAAATCAAGAGAGATTTGAGGGCAATGTAGAGAGATATAAGGCTCATCTAGTTGCTAAGGGCTTTACACAAAAAGAAGGCATTAATTATAAAGAGACTTTTTCTCCAGTTTCATCGAAAGACTCTTTGAGAACTATAATGGCACTTGTGGCATATTTCAACTTTGAGTTGCGTTAGATGGATGTAAAGATTGCACTTCTCAATGGTGACATTGATGAGACAATTTATATGGTGCAACCATAAAACTTTGTGTTAGGAGAACTAAAGCAAATGGTTTGCAAATTGAAGAAATTCATCTATAGGCTAAAGCAAGCTTCCCGTCAATGGTATTACAAATTTCATCAAGTTGCTCTTTCATTTGGTTTTAAAATGAATGCAGTTGTTGATTGTATATACCACAAGTTCAGTAGGAACAAGTTTATTTTTCTGGTTTTATATGTAGATGGCATATTGCTTGCTAGCAATGAGATAGGTTTATTGCACCAAACTAAGAGCTTTCTGACAAAAATATTTGAAATGAAAGGTCTTGGTGATGCCTCTTTTGTATTAGGGATACAAATACATCGATATGCTCTCGGGGGTATACTTGGGTTATCACAAAAGAGCTATATTGAGAAAATTCTTAAGAGGTTTGGCATGCTAGATTGTAAACTACGTGACATCCCTGTTGCTAAGGGAGACAAGTTTAGTCTCAACCAATGCCCTAAGAATGAGTTTGAAACTAGAGAAATGCAGAAGATTCCTTATGCTTCAGCAATAAGGAGTCTAATGTATGCTCAAGTATGTACGTTTAGATATTGTGTATATTGTTGGAATGCTAGGCAGATACTTAAGCAATTCTGGAATGGATCATTGGAGAGTAGCCAAACGAGTTATGTGGTACTTGTAGAGAACAAAAGATTACATGCTCACATATAAGAAGTCAGATCAGCTGGAGATTAGTGGGTATTCTGATTCTGATTTCTCTGGATGTTAAGATAGTCGGAAATCCACATTAGACTATATTTACCTGCTAGCTAGAGGAGCTATTTCTTGGAAGAGTGTTAAGCAGACACTTATAGCTTCTTCCACTGTGGCAGCGGAATTAATAGCATATTATGAGGCATCCAATTATAAAATATGGTTACAAAATTTGTCACTGAGTTGCGCATTGTAGATGGTATTGAAAGACCACTAAAGTTACTTTGTGATAATAAGTCACCAGTGTTATACTCCAATAACAATAGGAGCTCAATGAAGTCAAAGCGTATAGACCTCAAGTTCCTAGTTGTTAAAGAAAGAGTCCAAGATGGCCAAATGTATATTGAACATCATCATCATTACCCAGTCTGAAATCCAGCAACGAAGTAGGATTTGGGGAGGTATGTTAGTACGCAGCCTTACTCCTACATAATAGAGAGGCTGTTTTTGGTGATCAAATTTTTATTGAACATATTGGGACAAACTCCATAGTTGTGGATTTGCTCACTAAGGGATTACCACTTAAGGTCTTTCATGAGCAGGTCGTTCATATGAGTGTTGTATCTATTGAAGATATGTCATTTTAGTGGGAATTTGTTATTTCGAATGATTTTCAGTTATAGACACTCTTATAATTTATTTGAACATTAAAGTCTATTTGGTTGATCTCGTTAAGGAATAAGGAATTTGGACCAGTTGAAAGTAGGCATGTTAAAATCACATTACATGTAATTTCCATGCTACACATCCATGCTTGATTTATGTTGTTCAATTATATTAGCATAAGTGACCATTGATGGGTTTAGTTCTGATATGCGTATAATGAAAACCACTTTGATCCTATGTTATTATAATTGATGAACGAGATTGATTAAAGATGTATTTAGTAGTGATAGCAAGTTTTGAGCTTATAAGGTAATTGACATGATATACAATTAAAAGAATTATATATATGACCCAAGTGGGAGATTGTAGGATTTAATCCAACGTGTGGGTATATATATATATATGAATTAACTGTATATTATGAGCTAACATAAAGTTATGCTCAGTTAAAGTGATCTATTAAGGTTAAAGGCTTTGGGCTATTTGACATGTAATAAAATATGGACTTTAATGTGTAGATTCCTAATCAATGTTTTAAAAACCGGGTCAGACCGGACGGTCCGATCGAAAAAGATCTGAACCAGACATTGATCCGGTTCGGTTTTACCTACTAACCTCTCTGTACAAAAACCGGCCGGTTTAACCTTTTTGGGTCGGACCGGACGGTCCGGTCCGGTCCAATTTTAAATCCTTGATTCCAACAACAAAAAGGAAACAGAGCAGGGAAAGATTACCGTCTCGACGAGGCTTAACGGGAGAAGAGAAAGCAATCCAGAAGCGTCGAACAGGGAAGACGAGTCGATGCCACCAATCCATCATCAACCTCAGTTTCTTCTTCTTATTATGGCTATTATTACCACCAAGTAGTAGCAGTAACTTGCGTGGTCTCCTAAACCACTTTAACCCAGCCAGACCTTAAGTTTCAGACGACAACAATATCAATAATATACTATAATACTACACAGAACCAAAGGCAGAGAGCCAGACAAACAGCCAGACAGAATACAGAGTTTAAGAAGGAAACCAGACTTTGCTTTATACTGACGAAAGAGCGAGAGATAAAGAAGTAGAGCCACCGACACGTGAAGGTTTTATTGACATTTATCTTTTTAATAATTTAATTTATTAAACACGTGGAGCAAGTTAATTACTTGGAATTCTTATATTAGCCATTATTTGTTATTTTCGGAAAATTTTATTTGTAATAAATTATAAATAAACGCAGGAACTAGGAAGTATCCAAGTCTCCAAGATGGAATATGAAGCATAGTGTCGGCAAGGCATGTCCACGTCCACCTGAGCGTGATCATATAACGGACTGATATTACGACGGAAAAGGATCCTTCACCTTTCGCTACATTTTATTGTTTTCTTTTATCATAGATTATTGTTTTCTTAAATAAATCATTAAATATGCACAAATCCATGAAAATATGTATTAGAAAGACTCTCTTATAACAATTTTCATTTTTTTATTTATGATGTGCCAATATTGTGAATTAAGATCTTTTATCCAATATTATAGTGTGTGTCCAATAAATCTCAGTTGTTTATTTATGTAGGTTCTATATAGGTCCTGCGTAGATTTCCCGTGAACTCCATAAAATAAATAATTGAAATTTTATAAGACAGAATAAGACATGTAATATTAGACTGAAAATCTTGTTCCAATATTGCATGAATTCAATGTTTAATGTATTGTGATAGAACTCTTCTTTGTTTAAAAAAAAATATAAAAGGGCTGTGATTCATTTGGATTTTGTTTTGTGCATTCCTTTTTATCAATTTGACGTGTAGCAAGTCTAACCATTGATCGGTGAAGGCCTTCCCTAGCTCTTGTGATAATTAATAGAATTTAAGGAGGAGTGACGACAAAGAGAATCTTTGAGACCAGGAAATTCAGAGCAAACCATCACATTTTGGGCCCTCCTCCATCCAATTAGACGTGTCCATCAACATTTCATGGTCCAAGTCATTTTCTCATTTAAGTAGAAAGTGCTTTTCTGCTTTCAAAAAGTGATTTTCAGAAGTCATGCAGCAACATCTTATTTTGGAAAAGCTGAACTTGTAATAATTATGATGAAGCTCTAAAAGTTGAGGACCATATTTCTGAAATGGGATTTTTTTTTCTGAGTCTAATTTCAACCTTTCAATCTTATCTAATGACTAAAACGATGTTGTTTTGACATTCAATAAGAGTTTAGAGATTTGTCCTACTCTATCTGATGGCTAACCCGACATTGTTTTGATTATTGGATATGGTAAAATTGGATAGAATATTTCCATCTTATATTATGTTTGTTAATTGAATCGATTTTCAAAATCGAATTGTATTAATATTTTCTACCATAAGAGAATTCATAATCATTATTTATTTAATATCTACCAAATTTATAAATAATTTTGAAGAGGGGACCCAATCTTTTGAACTTAAAAGTACGTGTGAGAACTTTAATGGAAGTTTTAAAAATATTTATAAAATAGGCATAGTTGTGAATACTTAAAAGATTAGAGAAAACAAGAACCACAATCATCTTGGGATCGTCTACAGTAGAAGAGCATATGCTGATAATGGTCAACCATCACCATTTAATTCCCATATACTGAAGCACTCACTGCTGAATTCTCTCCTCAGCCACCATTCTTCCCTTTTTCGCTCTGTTGTTTATGACAATAAGTGAGCATAACCAAAAATACCATTAACTAGTGCTTCTCTCTTTTGCCTTTCAATTATCTATCTATCCTCTCTCTGATTCCATCCCCACTACTACCCAAGCTTATCCATCCACTAGCACTATTCAATAGTAGAAATTTCACTTTGAGAGATTAGTTCTTGACCTTTTGCTTGCAACTTTTAATGGTTCATGCTCTTTTCTTTCTTACAGGGTTCCAAGTTTTCTTTTTAATTTTTTTTTACAGCATTGGATTCTATAACTTTCACCAACACATGACTGTCCACATTGCTTGTCTAGAAGAACAATTGACCATTTGGTTGGGTGATTCACACGAGTTACATCGAGGTTGACAATCGCATGCAAGGTGGTCCAATAAGATGGTTGTAGTACTTGGGATAATTTTATTAGCTTAAAGGAGGACGTCACAACAACAATAAACAAACTAGTTATGAGAAGTGATAGCTAGCTAGGGCGAAGAATAAAGGAGAAAGGAGATGAGAAAAACAAACGACACGTAGTCCTCAAGCAGATAACAAATTCAACGACATGTCACCATATTTATATATCAGGAAGCAGTTCATCACACGAGTAGTTTAGTTGGCTAACTAACAGGTCAATTGAAATAAAATCTTAGGTTCGTCTTTTAATAATAAGAGGCAATAGACCATTTTGTTAAAGGACTGATCAAGATTATACCGTGATTCAATCTTCCAACGACGATCAAATTTGTGACTAAAGGCTCTTAAAATTAGAAAGATTCAACCTTTTAAAACAAAGAATCAGTTCATAGAACTGGCGTAACATTGTGTATCAAATATTGAAAATTCGGATCAGATATCATGTCAATGACACATCTCCATCTTTCCGTCAGGAGCACAGAAATTCTGTTTGTGACATCTGATTCTTTGCCACTCTTGTCCAATCCGGACTCTTCTGGGTGGTATCTGACAGTTTCATTATTGCCCCAACAACAATTGGATCGTTGCTTCCTCGACAAGAACAGTAAATGTTTTCTTCCCATAAGATAAAAAAACTTTTCTTACATTGATAAATAGGAAGATAAGTACTTCTATCACAAAACATCTATGATTGATTAATGCATTATGAATTCTTGGCCGAAACTACAACTTTCTAACCAAATTCAAACGCCACACAACTCGTCAAATCTACTGATGCCAGCATGTTACAATATAAATAGTTTGAAACAGTAACTCCATGTTTACGTTTAAGGAGTTTTACTTGGTAACCATATATGGAGTTCCATTTGTAATTAGGAGTAGTTCCATCCAATCCAAGTTCGATTTATTGCAAGGTTAAATTTCACTGTAACAAATTCTCTTAGCGTCAAATAACAAAATCGATTCAAATTAATACTTACAAGCCTCTGACGCATTACAAGTGTCATCTAGTTTTACCCAACTTTTACTTATAGTTCATCGTAGTTTGTGATGCTACAGTAATTCTTAAACCATAATTATCTAAGGGGCATTCGGTTCCACTTCTATTTTTCTGTTGTTGTTTTTAGTTTCTGTTTTCTGTTTTTAGTTTCTGTTTTTTTCCTTACAAAAATGAAAACCTGTTTAGTTGAGATTTGTAATATAAAACTGAAAACAAAAACCTGTTTGGTTGATATTTCTAATAAAAAACTGAAAACAAAAACATGTTTGGTTTTATTAT
>JANZLF010000007.1:20990846-21001137 GCA_026546835.1 Erythroxylum foetidum | reverse complement strand
TATTTTTACTTATTCTTATAAGTTTTACTTTTTATTTATTATATACCGATTTTATAGCGGTTCACTACCGGTTAAACTTCTAAACCTTAAACCTTTCCTTCGACCGGTTTATTGTTCGGTCTGGTTTTTAAAATATTGGTCCTAATAGTTTAATTTCTATTTTATGATGGGCTAAAATAGAAATAAGACCAATTATATAAGAAATTAGGGTTATGGTCCCCAAATCATATGAATAATTGACTTTTTTAATATTCCATGAGTCAAATAAGAGACGGTTCTTGATAGGAGACAGATGTACATATTGACTTGGAAGACGGATAACAGTAAGACTCAAGAATCACATTATTCTCAAGGATCCATGTATACTTCCACTATAGATCTAAGTATGCTGGATGACTTGACATGATTATTTTGTGGTTGCTGATGGTTTTCACTATAAAGAAAAAGAATATATCCCTTTGTTTCCAATTAAAAATTATGACGTTCATCACTTATAAATAATTTCCGGTCTATACACGAGCATGGGCATTTCTTAAATGCCCGAGAATGGTGAAGATTGAGAAATTTGGAGGCAAATGGGAGATGGCTCTAGAGTGTGATGGTGGACCGGAAGCAGAGAATGGGGTACTGAAAGTGCAATCAGTTGCAAGATCTCTAGAAAGAAGAAGAAAGCACATCTACCGTCCATACTGGGAAGGACTCACATGCCTCAAAACTTTGGAAGATAATATGCCAATACTTTGTCACGCCAATGAATTCATTTTACACAACTAACTTTTTAGGTGTGCCATATGTAGATATTGAATACTTTGGCAGTCTTGATGAATAGGAATTTTTTATAAGATGAATAAATGTTAATGTATTTCAGCTAGTTCATAATCATATAACCTAGTGAAAATATTTGTTATTTCAAATTCTAATTACTTGATGTAGTGATAAGTTAAATGCACCTTAAATAAAATAATTTAGAATTTGAAGTTCTTTTTTTAAATAAAAAGACTTGAGTTGTAATTTAAAGAAGAATAATTTTTAATTAGAAAACTGAATATTTAGTATTTTTCCGAACTTGGAGGCGAGACAGACCATATTAACTTTTAATCTGAGTTTGGATTGTAAAATTTATATTAATAGTATGTATTTACGTCAGACGGTACGGTAAGAATACCTTCCACCTCTCACGATGGAATAAACAAAGTGGTGCACCGCCCACAGTTTTTTCTGAATCCCTGGGACCATTGAACCAATCGATTCTAAAATGGGAAAGTTGAAAACGGTACGGTAAGAAAACTTCATTGGTTTTTGCAAACATCCAATTCAACTCAATCATGTTCAAACACAATAAATAAATAAAAAAATTCGTTAGCTGGAGCAGTATGATATTATTTTCAAAACTATTTTATTTTATAGCGGTCCAAAGTTCTAAAATTCAAATGTCGAATATGAATATGTTATAACTTTTCAAACATATCATTGTAGTTGTAAGTTGGAATCATTTTAATAGTCCTTCCGATTAATGTATTATTTAAATTATTTTCTATATTATTGTAAATTAAAAAGAAAATATATTTCTGTAATTGATATATTCGATTGTAACGAAGAATAACTACATATATATAGTAACTAATCAATAACTGATTAAGTAATGAGATCATTAAGCACTTAAATATTTTATCAATTACACAATTTTATCTATAAAATCTGCAACATTCTCCCACAAATTAGAGAATAGATATTAATAACACCCAACTTGTTACAATGCTTTATTTCTTTTATAAAATATCTACAGATTGTTTTCCAGTTTTGATTTATCTCGTAGATATCATGTTTTGTTGCACTTTTTCATAAATGAAGTGGCTATCAATCTCAACTCATTCATGAAACACATGATTAAAAACAATAAGTAGATCATCTTGACTATTACACTGCAACTTTGATGATAAAGAAAAGAGGCTTTAAGACCTATTTCTATTAAGATTTGATGTATTCACATTCTCATATGTTGATTGTTGTATAACTTTATATTCAAATTCTGCAATGGATTTGGGCATTCTTACTTTTTCATGAGATCAGAGTTTCATCAATAAAGACAAAATAACCAATAGTAAATTTTCCGTCAATCTTAAAGTTTACCCAACTAACATCTAAGAAACAATCGATATGAATATATCCATGACTTTCATACATTATCCCTTATCTAAGAGTTTTGTTTAAGTACAATAAAATTTGTTAATGATAAATGGTTGGGGAAGACATACATTGAGTTATGTAGAATACATAATCTCAAGACAAGTTAAGTTAAAATAGTTCAATTTTTTTACCAATCTCCTATTTTACTTAGGGTTTTCAAACAAGTCTACATCTTTAGAGTGTTGTAAATTTGGGAGCCCAACTTCAATCTTAATTAATATATCTAGTACATTTTTTCTCTAAGAAAAGAAAATGTCTTTCTTTCTTATTGTCACCTATGCTCTAAAAAAATACTTTTAAAACCTTAAATCTTTCGTGTAAAATTATTTGTGAATGACAAACTTCAAAGATGAAATGTCCATATTGTCACTTCTACATACATATTAAGGAAAATGTTACCTAAAGTGGACTATTTATAGAAAATCGAGTGCTCAGATTGACTTTTATTTATGTTAAACATTTCCACTTCTTGATTAAATTTCTAAATCAAGCATGAAGTTATGTTAAATTATATAACGACGTTTGAAGATGACAAGCTTTTGCATACTCTCCTTAAACAATAAAACCAAATGGTTGCTCTATATACACTTCCTTTTGAAGGTCATCATATAAGAAAGTCTTTTTTAATGTCTAACTGATGTAAGGGTCAATCATGAGTATTTACCAAATAAATAAATAAATAAATGAATAGAGGTCAACTTAGTAAAATGAGAGAAAGTATAAGAATAATTTGCATTATAAGTCTGAGTTTAACCCTTTTCTATAATTCGTACTTTAAGTCGAGCGATAGATCCATCAAATTTGACTTTAACTACAAACACCCATTTTTATCTAAAGGCCTTCTTTCCTATAGGCAAGTTCATTGAATCCCATCTACCATTAACATCTAAAGCATTTTTCTCCTCTGTTATAGCCAAATTGAGAAATTAGGATTATTGAATGTTGGATCTAATATCAAGGAAGAGACATATAATGAAATTGAATTAGAATAATATTTTTTTTAGAATAGACTAAGAGAATAGGATATAGTTGTTTATAAGTATCATATATAGAGGTAAAATAGTAGCCTAATATATGTTCTCTAATAGATCATCGTCCTTCTTATCAAAAATTGAAGATGTAGGAAAGGACATATTGTATTTTAAAACGGTAACATCAACTGAAACAAGATATTTATTAAGATTAAGGCAGTAGCACTAATACCCCTTCTATAAACAAGAACAGTAAGAGAAAATGCACTCTAAAGATTTAAGATCTAACTTAGTAACCTAAGGATGAACATCATAAACAAAACAAGCACTACTAAATATTCATAACTTAATATGGAACAAGGGCTTAGTAGGAAAAAGAATATTATAAGGAATCTCGCACTGAAGAATAGATGAAAGCATTAGATTGATCAAAAAAAGGGCTATAGAGACCACATTGACCTAAAATTATTAGGACTATGCATTTGAAATAAGAATGTTTTAATGATTTCAAGGAGATGTTAATTTTTTCTTTCAATCACACCGTTTTAAGATGGTATATCAACACATAAGGATTGATGAATAAAATTTTTATGGATTATGTAGGTTTAGAATGATGCAAAAATATATTCTTTGTCATTATCACTTCTCAAATTATAGATAAAGACATTAAATAGTGTTTTTATTTTAGCTCAAAAAACAGTGATGGAAAAATAATTTAAATATTTTTCACGAAATAAAGTCGTCATATGAGAGAAATCATCAATAAAATTAATAAACTATTGAAACCCTGATTGCAGTTTTCCGATATAAGTAAGTTTTAATATTTAACCTCGATATTCCACAAGCGTATAGGTCGATCGCGTAGTACCTAAGATGTCGATCCTACGAGGAGGGTTAATCTAATCCTAAAATCTAAGGTCGGAAACTATTAAACAAAAATTTAACATACAATGAATTTAAACACAAGAACTAAATAAATCAAACAAACCAAATCAAATAACAAAATAATAATTGACAATTAACACTTAACGAAAACAATCAATGAACAACATTAACAATTTCGGATTAAAAATGAATAACAAATAATGAAAATTGATTGATTTGTTGAATGATGATAGCATACCCTGAATTCAACCTAGTGAGTTAACTAAAAGAGAGAAATGGAAAATTATCTATCTTCAATGCTAACCTAACCAACTATGATTTATTGAATTAATAGTTCTAGATGATCCTAGGGTTAATTACTCTTCTCAAGTTATAATTGAACCCTAAAGCATAAACCCTAATTAGATTATGGAAAGTTGTAAACTCTCAATTAACAATCTATCCAAAACCTAATCAGTTTTTAAGTTATCTAATAAATAATTGGAAACCTATACATGATCTCTCTACACAAGATTTACCAACCTGATTTAATTCTGAATCAATTAAATTACCTAACTCTCGTTCACCCAATTTAATCGTTTTTTTCTTGATTCACCCTCTCAGTTTATTATTGAGATATGACGTGCATAATTAAACCACAATTAATTTAATAAACATATAAAATACTCAGATTTCATTAAATCAAAAATAATATTCCAAAAGTGAGTATAGAACATCAATCAGGAATTTAATTATATCATCACACTATATATGCTAATTCTACAATCAAATAAAACTAAAATACATAAGAAATAAAACTCGAATAGACAATGAGAGGCCGCGACTTCGGAAAGCTTCTTACTATGGGAAGCACGTCAGGTTTGCGTCGTCTTTCTCTTCTCTCTTCCTTCTTCTCTTTCTCGATCTCTCAAAGTTTTCTCCTTTAAAGTTTCGTTGTAGTGGCTGATCAAAAGCTCTCTCTTTCTGTTCTACTTATTCTATTTCTATTCTTTTGTGTTTAGGGTTGAACTTTTTTAAGAGGTTCGAAAGGTCCAAAACATCCCTCAAAATGTGAAGTTTGGGAGTGACCACGTATCTGCCCGATGCAGGCCATGATCGTGGAATGTCTTCTGAAACTCCTTTGTTCTTCGATATTAACCCTGAAATAATAGCAAAACACATCATGGTACCTCATAAACATAATATTTAAGCTCAAAAGCTTGTACTAACTCATAAAATACTTAAAACACAAATAATTAACAAACTAACACAATTCTAACCAAAACACATACTAAATAATCGAATAAACGGCTAAACACATATCAAACTATACCCTAAAATGTAACACATTTTACACCTATCAAACCTTAATTTGGACATAATGGGACATGAACCCAAATATCAAAATGTTGTAACTTAAACTAAAAACGAGCTTGTTTAGTAACTTAAAAGAAAAACTAGCCCCAACATATACCCTCGAAGCATTATAATATGTCTATAGTGTATGAAGAAGTGACTATAAAGAATTAAGTGTATCAAAGCATAGTAAGGGACATAATGGTAATTGATTTAAAATATATGGGTAAATTGATAATTTGTTCATTTCAGCATTGACATGCATAATTATACGTGAACTATGAATTAGAATGAAATCAATTGATGATATTATATGTCAATGTGGGAACTAAATGAAGAAGAATGATTAAATGTGAAATTTGCCTCAAGTCAACAAATGGTTCAATGGGATTAAAGCATGTAACACCCTATGTTACGGTTTAAAATATTGAGGAATTATAATACATTATATGCTTTGCATATCGAGTATTCACTGAAATGTGCATTTGTATTTTTGATACATACAAAATAAATGTACATGTATATATTGACATTATTCCAGGTAAAATGGTTTTATAAATGTGATTAAATTGTGAAAATTTATTTGGAGATTGATAGTAATATTTTGAAATTTTTGGAATTTTTTGGAAAATTTCTGAAAATTTGGAAATATTTTAGATTAGGAAAAATAAGCAAATGGAATTATGGCATGTAACACTTATAAGTGGGTGACAAATGGCTCAAATGCAATAGAGTCATGTGTCAATGGATTAAGGAAACAAGTAAGCACGTGGTTTTGAAAGGCAAAATTTTGTAGCTTTGTTGTTCTTTAATTGCTTTGTATGTATTATACATCGAAACCCTGTTTTTCACTGTCAAAGCTAGGATTTGACTAAAGAATTCGACATGTTTACTAAAGGAATTGTGGAATTTAGACTTATTGGTAAGGAATTTGCTTTATATGTTTCTGAATTTAATGTGGCCATGGGTTTTATATTAGCTGATGGTGTTAAAAATGAACCATTTGCAAGTTCCCACTTTGACTACATCTATATAATGCCATTTGTAAGTTCGTCGACCTTCATCGATATAATGCCAGTGCATCTAAGAGTTCGTATTTTAAAAATTCCTATTTTCAAAATCATACATCGACTCTTAGCGTATAATTTTTCAAGGTGTCGGGATTCTACGAGTACACTTTTTAAGGCTCAATTTTATTTTTTGTCGTGTATGGATAGAAAAATTCTTGTTAATTTGGCTTTTTGGTTTTTGATGCAATTTCAATCTGTGTTAAACAAAAAATCCAAACCATTAAGATTGAGGTCTTACATCACTCAATTGGCTGTCAATTTGAATTTATTAGACCTTATCAATACTAACATGATTGTGGCTTGTGCCATAGAACCTTTGGATATGGAATGTTTATGCAGGATGGGAATCGTGGATATCAGTCATAGAAGGATATCCTTCACCAATCTGGGCCCAGATGTCCCTCCCAACCTATATGAAACCACAAAGAGTCGTCATAGATACACTGAGTAGTAGCCATCCTTACCAAGCTAATTTGGATGCTCATTGAGCTCGTCCTGAACACCAGATGCATCGAATAGAGCACAATTTGATAACATATTGAGCACATCAAGGATTCCAACCTCCTTACCCACCAACCCCATGATTTCAGCATTCAACTAATAGAGAAGTTTTCTTTTTTTCTCTTCCTTTCTATTTTTGCTTCTTTTATCTTATGTCATTTCATTGGGGACAATGTATGAATTAGGTATGGGGTGGGGTATGTTCCGTATAACCGATAGCCAAGAATCTTTGTTGAAAATTTTTGAATGCTTATTAACTTATTTGCAATTAATTAGCCAACTTCAACACTTTCTAGACTTCCATTTTTCATGACTTAAGTAGTGCACATAACTTGAGTTAAATTTATTTTAGAACAATAGATGTCACTTAGTTAAGAAATATAAGTGTATCACTTAGTCAAGTTTTGGCAATCATGTGATTAAACATGGTGTATAATTATGGTGAACTGCATTAACCTATGAGTTTTTTGGACCAAAAGATTGAAACATCTATATCAATCTGTATTTCTTTGATGTGTGATTATCTTCTAAGGTGAATTTGTCTCTAAAACTTACTTGGAATCGACTTGAGACTACATCTATACATGCTTGCACAAAAATGATAAAGGCCATCTTTGTTTTAACCCTTTAGCTTAAAAGGCCAACCTAATTCAATATCCTTTGTTAAATTTTTTGAGTTGAACTCTTTTTCTTGATAAACTCACAATAAACAACTAAAACCTCTCATATCTTCCCCCATAATAAATGTAAGTGGGCATTCTAACCATAATTTATGTCAAACTTATTTGGAGAGATACAGAAAGCAAAGAAAAAAAAAGATGAAAGGAAATTGAAGAGGTTTAGATTTGAATTGTGCGTTATACTGCTATCTTTAAATATCAATACATCGATTAAAAAAAGAAAAATAACAATACAACATTGAACACAAGTTACGGAGTAATCTATCTCTACAGAACAACATTGTTGACTCCTTTGTGACTGAATTATGTCTCCATAAGTGATTAGGTGCTTTGCTAATGTTTATGATTTTTCCCTTTTTTATTTATCTATCCTTACCTTTACCTATAGCCCAATATAACCTTGAATAAAGGCCTTTTGATTTGTACATGCTTGTATTTCAAGAGGTGAAAAGTTGGTGAAAAAGCAAGTATGTGGTAGAATATTTGCATTAGAAGAATTTGAGTGAAATACTGAACCAACGAACACTTGAGTGATTTGAGTGAAATCCAATCCGTGAGAGTTTGCTACAATTATGTGCTAGTTTTTGAAATATGATTGCTTTAAATTGACTTTCTTTATATTACTTGAATGGTTAACTCTGGGATATCCATTAGTTACAATTTTTTTGACTCTTGAAGTGTGTACTATTTATTGTTGTGAGACTTGGAATAAAGGAAGTTGATTAGTTGGCTAATTGATTGTAAATATACTTTGTCGAGGATGAGTAAAAGATTATTTTGTGCAAACTTTGGATATAAATCTCTTTAACATGTTGAAATTTTTATTTAAAATTAATGAACTTAATTCTTAATTATTCTCATATGGTTTTCAACACATAGGAGATGAATTTGAATCAAAAAGATGAAAAGTAAGCAAAGACAATTTGAATTCTCACCTGGTACAAAAGTTTTTGACTAAGTGTGGGCACGTGCAAAGTGAAAATTTATATGTAGAATCTGATTTGAATACAGATTCGATACACTTAGGATTTTTATTATTTAGGAAATCAAGTTGTTATCTTTTAGGTGGGGATCTACTGCCTGATTATGTGGAGAGTGTATATGATAAAGATAACGATAAGAGAGAAGAGGCAGGACATCCAAATACATCATCTTTTGCATTTTTGGTTGCTGCTGCTGTTTTTCTGCTTTCGGGTTAGAGTTTTTGTATTTTCTAAAAAAGACCAGATGAGGAGACGATATGTTCTACTACTCTTTTGTTAGGTTTTGCCTCTATTATGAGTAGCTAAATTCTTCTTTTTAATTGAAGGGAACCACGTTATCACCTAGTCACCTAGTATGTGTGAGATTTTCAGAATAAAATTTATTCCATTGATGAATATTAAGCGTCTTCCGAATTACTTTTTATGATTGAATTGATTGATCTCTAGGGTGCCAACTAGAAATTTATTGATTTAATTTATAGCTATATTAGTATAATTTGATGTTTAGTTTTGCTAATCTAAAGTGAAAATTAGGATTACCATCTTTATGTTAGGGATTGGAAAGTCTAGAAAAGATACTTATCTAGATTAAATACATATCGTATGTGTATTGTCTTGCTCACTGGTTCTCTTAGTTCTTAAAGCTATTAATTAATCAAACTTAAGATCGTATCTAAGTTATTGGTTAATTAGAGTGATTAGAATAAATGGTTCTATTCATTTAATCTCAAGAGAGAATATCACCCAATGAGTATTTGTTAATGGACATAATTTTATGTCGATGATCATTATTAGTTTGAAATCGAAGGTGACTCGAAACCAAGATTTGTTACTAATTTTTTAGATCTGAATATTTTCGTTAGCTTCAAAATTTTGTCATTTTTAATTTCTTTAAATCACTTTAGTTGGAAAACCCCAATTTGGTTTAGTTTTCAACTCGTGCAATATTTACCAATAGAGTTCTCACAGGAACGATCCTTACTTTTCCTACTTTTCACTACTACATTAATTTGTATTACAGGAATTTGATTTCTTTTTATATTTAGTTTCAGGGGACAACATTACCATATTTTTATTAATATATTCGTATATGGTATAGCTATATATATATTTTAGTTAACAAAAACAATTTACTATAAAAACAACTATATTATAAAGGTGGATAAGCATAAAAAAAATCTGTTAATCTTTATTATTTTTTAATCTGAACGAATTATTTAGGAGTTGTATTACATACTATTCTTAAAAGTCTCTGAAACCACTATAAGATACTATATTTTAACATAAAAGCTAAGATCAAGGTAAATTTTCATTTTAAGAAATGAGAAAATTTCCCCTTTTTACCGGTGAATGGCCAATATGTCAATGTTCACGGACCTCACCATCGACTTTGTAGTTCAATCTCTGGTTGTTGGATGTGCCCACGCGGATTGAACAATGTTTTAAAAACCGGACTGGACATCGAACCGGTCGAAGGAAATGTTTAGGTTTAGAGGTTCAACCGGTAGTGAACCGCTATCAAACCGGAATATAATAAATTGTTGGATCGCATATGGTCCGAGTATTCAGAATACGCTGCGGAAAAGACCATACAAAAATATAACGTATAATCGAAAACACGAGGATTAATGAAAATACCTTATTTTCGTGGGTGGATTTCTTCTTTTCGGATTCCAAGA
>JANZLF010000007.1:20739653-20751983 GCA_026546835.1 Erythroxylum foetidum | reverse complement strand
AAATGTAGAAATCCTAGTTGAAGTAGGATTCCTTATAGGATTAGGATTTCTGCAACTTTGGTCACCTTAGGGTATTTCGACCTCCTTCCTTTGAAAATGACATCTAAAAGTCCTAAATCTCCCTCCTTAGCATGATTTTCTTCACTTGACGCATAAAACAACTGAAATGATGAAATCAATGTAAATCACGTGGTTTAGACATCAAATGAGAAAAAAAAAACTAAGTGTAAAAGTATAAAAAGATAAGAAAATTTGAGTGCATAAGGAGGGAGATTTTGGATGTCATTTTAAGAATAAAGAGGTCGAAATACCCCAAGGTGACCAGAGTTGCAGAAATCCTAATCCCAATGATGTGTCTTGTGAACATTTTTATTGGCCTAACATGAGAAAAGATGTTGGGAAATTTTGTTCTAAGTGTGTCACATGTAGACAAGTGAAATCTAATACTCATTCATATAGTTTGTATACACCCTGTGCCTAAGCATCCGTGGACTAACATATCTATGGACTTTGTTTTAGGGCTGCCTAGGACAAAAAAGGGTAGGCATAGTATATTTGTAATAGTAGATCGGTTTAATAAGATGGCACATTTCATTGCATGTCATAAAACTGATGATGCTATAAATGTTGTTGAGTTGTTTTTTAGGGATGTTGTGCGTTTGCATGATATTCCTAAGACTATTGTTTCTGATCGTGAATTTTTTTAGTCACTTTTGGCGTGTTCTTTCGAGTAAGCTAGGTATTAAACTTTTTTTTCTACTACTTGTCATCCTCAAACTGACAGACAAACTGAAGTGATGAATAGAACTTTAGGTTCTCTTTTGGGTGCTGTGGTTGGTAAAAATCTTTAAACATGGGAAGAATGTTTGCATACAATAGGATCATACATTCTACTACTGGTTATTCGCTTTTTGAGATTGTTTATGGTTTTAATCCATTAATGCCTTCAGATTTGTATTCTTTACCTTTAAGTGAGATAACTAGTGGAGATGGACAAAAGAAGGCAAATTTGGTGCGCAACATTCATGAGAAGGCAAGACAGCACATAGAGAAGCTAAATGAAGCATATGCACTGATACGAAAATCCAAGGAAAACAAGGTTCTTGAAACTCCCTAATCCTATTGAATCGAAATTCCAATCTTTCTATTCTAAGAACATGCTAGTTCAAACTCCAATTATACAAAATTGAGGCCCAAACTCAAAGAAAACAGAAGAACACACTTTTCTTAAAGAGAATATCTCTCAATTTCGTTAATCAACCAAATATGATGTTTACAAGGATAAAATAAGGTATTTATACCCTTGCCCACGTCCTAAACCTAAAAGGAATAGGTTACAAGACCCTTTAATGCTAAAGCAAGCCTTTAGGAGTTTATATCCCAATAATGCAATCTGATCCTAATCTACTTAGGATTGAGCTAAACTAACTTAAACAAGACTAAAATAACTTAAATAAACCTAAGGGAGGTGAATGAGCCTAACGTATCACTTTACTTAGGCCCACATGCTTGGTTGTCCAAAACTAGCTTTAAATAAACTAAGTCAAGTACTAATAAATACCCAGCCCATAACAAGTCTCTTTGGGCCTAATAAACAAAGGATAAATAACAAGATCAATGCATTAAAATAAGTCCCTAAGAATAATTAAACTTGTCTTGAAATTTGGCTAAGTATTAGCCCCTTTACATGCCCTCTCTAGAAGAATCATAAGCTTGACTACTACACTTGAATTCCCCATGGATGGTTCGGTTTTGTCATCAAGGTGAGATGTAATGTGAATTTGATCAAACCCTTGAATTGCTTGTTTAAGCCTTGTTGCACGTTGCCTTGTAATAGGTCCACTTGGCAAAGTAAGCTTGTCTTGGCGTGTTGCATCTTGATCTCCATTGTCATGGCTTCCTGTATCTTTCCCTCCCTCCTCAAAAGGATTCGTCCTCGAATCTGCCCCTGCATTATCAAATGAGAGAGATCAGCAACATTAAACATAGCAGATACTTGATACTCCACCTAACAAATCAATCCTGTAGGCATTATCAGTGCAACTACTCTCAGTTGGGCCTTTGTTCTTATTTTCTTGAATGACCTCTTTTTCTTTTTTTCTTGAATGACATTGCTCACTAGGCTTGTTTTAGCATTAAAGGGTCTTAGAACCTATTCTTTTTAGGTTTAGGACATAGGCAAGGGTATAAATACCTTATCTTATCCTTGTAAACATCAGATTTGTTGATTAACGAAATTGAGAAATATTCCATTCAAGAAAGGTGTGTTCTTCTTATTGTTATTTCAAGGATTGCATCACTTATCAAGGTAATCACTTGTGGCATGTTCAACTCTTTTGTTTTATTCGGGTTTGGGTCTCAATTTCATATAATCGGGATTTGAACTAGCATGTTCTTAGAATAGAAAGTTTTGAGTTTTGATTCAATAAGATTAGGTGTTTCAAGAACCTTGTTTTCTTGAGGTTTTTGTACCAGTTGGTATCAGAGCTTCGACTTAATTCTTTCACTGTTTTCTTTATTGATTCCTTAGAAAAGTAAGGGTGTAATTGCTTAGAATGAATCTGTCATTATTGGTTTTTTATGTTCTTGTTTCCTTAATTGATTCTTTGTTTTCTTGATCATCAATAAAAAAAATGGAAAAAGCAAAAATCATGAACAATAGAAAGAAAAGAAAAAAAGTGAACAATAAAAAAAGTGAACAATAGAAAGAAAAAAAAAGAAATTTGAAGATTGATCAAGAAACATTCAAGATTGTGATTCTTTGAATCTTTATTTGATCTTTCATTAAAGATTTATTCTTATCATTCAAGATTCATTTAGATTGTCTTGGTTTCATTCAAGAACCTATCAAAAAATGTTTTCTTTGAATCTTTTGTTCAATTCTTGAAATTTTGGGCAGATTAGGATATTAAAATTAAAAAATTTTAGTGTCAGGTTCGGTGAATTTTGTTTTGTTTTTCTTTTTTTGTTTCCTAGTTTATTTCTTGTTTTTATACCTATCTTTGCTTCTCTACATTGATTTGAACAGTTGTTGCACTCATAATTGTTCAATTGACATAAGAATCGTTGCCTACTCTACTCTCCATCCGTGTATTGACACTTTGATTTATTTTCTGTCTGTACAATATTTTGCTTCTAGATTTGTTTCATCTATTCGTTTTCTTTGTTAGGCTTGTTATCTTTGTGCTTTCTACTTGAACTTGTTGCTTGTTGATTTCCTTGATCTTGTTAAAGTGATCCTTAAAAGTAACAATAAAGGAGCCACTTGAGTAAAAAAAGGCAAGAGTGTGAAATTATATAGTGAAAGTGTGAAACACGAGTGAGAAATTTTGTTATAGAGAGAAACACGTGAAGGAGTGTTGTGAGGTTTCTAACGTTTTCTTGCAGGAATTAATCATGTCTCATAATAGCAATAAAGATGGAAAGAGTGATGGGAATGAAGATGATGGCAGACCCAATAGGAACTTGTCCTAGAGAACCTTCAACAAGATGAAACTATGCCCGGGAGTAGATAGAATCAAACAAACACGCGGAATCACAAGAAATAAAGTTGAAAAGATAGAAATGGAACACAAAGAGAAAATGGGAGGTTAGAAGAATGTTGGTCGATGAAAAAAATAAAAGAACTTATCTCTTAGAACCCTAGCAAGAATGTTGGTCAATGGAAATAACCCTAAGAGAACTTGTCTCTTAGAACTCTAACCTTAGGACGCCACAAAGGAAGACCACTTCTTTGATAAGTCAAGTATTCTCAAAGAATACAAAGAAAGCAAGAAAGCTCTCAATATTATTTTTGAATGAAAGCCTTTAACGAGTATAATAAACTTCCAATGGAAGTCAGATAAGCACCAGATAATATAAGGAGGTCATCAACATATGAAAGTTGTGAAATTTTAAGCTTATGACTTTTTTAGGGAACTTGAAGCTTGGATTTAGCATAGTGAATGTTTAAAGAAGTTTTATACTGATAGTAAAGATGTAAAGTCATAATGGACTACCTCGCCTAAGACGATGTGCTCCTTTCAATACTTCAGAAGGCTCTCTCCATTGATTATTATAACAAATGATAGTGTAGTTATGCAATCCTTTATCCAATAAGTGAAATTCCTAGGGTACCCCATGTAATCCAATCATCAATTAAGAAATTCTAACTCACATTGTCAAAGGCCTTAGAAAAACCAATATTCAATGTATAACTTTGAACTGTTTCATTACCATTTTATCCTTTGAATAACTCTTAGGTCAGTGAGATATTATCATTAATGCATTTACCATTGATAAAAGCTCCTTGTACCTATTAATGAAGTTTTCAAGTTCCCCTTAAACCTATTAGCTAGTGTTTTCTAAATGATCTTATAGATCACACTACAACACCTTTTGGATCAAGGTAGAGATAGGTTTTATTAAGCTTAATAAGTAGCTTGCCTTCTCTAAAGAATTCTTTCACTATATTGACCACCATTTATCTAATAATCTCCTAGGTTGCTTTAAAAAACTTAGCACTGTAGCCATCTAGACTAGGAGTTTTATCTGGATTAAAAGAGAATAGAGTAGTCAATTTTGAGTCTTGAAAAGAAGCCATTAGTTCATCAAAGCACTAACCACTCTTGTAACATGAATACCTCTTGTTATTATTTAAGAAATTTCACAATTCCAGTGTGTTACTCTTGCTCTATATATGCTCATATTTTCAATTTCTATTATAGTTTATATCCCCAACTTGAACTTCTCAAAAGTTTTCAATTATTTATATACTAGTTTTGTTCCCTACAATTTTTGAGGTTTATTTCTTTAATATTCATTTGTTGAGGTGTATTTTTCTTCTTTAGTGAATCCATATAATATTATCTTGAGTTTGGTGGTCCATTGGAAACTTTACATTTTTTGTTCATAACAAGAGCTATCATATTGATTTGCATATAGGATATAATCATAATGGTTTTTTTAGGTACTCCTTGATTGTATTAAGAAGATCAAATTTTTCTTTAAGAAAGTCCTAATATCCTTTAATCCCATTCAAAAAGAAAGATGTCATAAGAACTTGTCAATATTTTATTCCTACTATTTTAAAGGCCTTGTAAAAAAATGTTGAAACCCTAGCTTGTCATCTTTTGATCTCATTATCTATCATGGCATTGACCTGGTTGTATCTAACATATCTACTACAACTATTTTCACTAGCAATCATATTAGACCCGAGCCGGGTCTTCTGTCTCCCCTTCTCAAGGTTAGAGTCCACAACTTGTTTCTAAACATGGCCTAGTCTTGTTCATGTGAAAAATGTCTTTTTGGAGAAATGTATCTTTCCCTTTTGAGAAATTATTCCAAATGTCCCTGTTACAAGAGTTAACCAATGGTACATCCGAGATTCTCCACTGTCATGATCATAGTCACAACAAAATTTATATTAATTTTTTATCGATCACCTCCTTGGTGAGCATTATACGATGAGGGTTTGCTCTTATTATTCCCTTAGGAAATTCAAGATGTGATTTATAAATGCATTTAACATAAGCAACTTCACTTATATAATGCCTTACCTATCCTCTTTATTTGGTAGTTCAACGATATTTCTTCCCTAGTAAGTCTAATATCTACTTTTCTTTCATATGAAATGGATACCATTCTGGTGGTTTTATCTATGTTTCAGAGACTAATTTGGGCATTTTATAGACAAAATCTGCCTTAAGGTTAATGAACCTTTTTGCCTTCTCTTGAACTTCTTTGAAGGTATAAGACTAATTCATCCACAAATACTCCCATAAGCGAAAAAGTCTATTCAACCTTTTTCTCAAAAGCAACTATCACAATAAAGGTATCGAGTTTAGGTTCTAGCTAATTAAATTAATTTGTGATGAACTTGAGAGTGCATAATCTTCTTATGATAACTTCCAGCTACTTCATTTGCCATAAGTTTCTCTTATGTTCATTTTTTTACACTGACCTTTAACTCCTTTTTGTTTTCTAAGCCTTTAAAACACCTTGATTTCCTATCCTTTGATATCTATAGACATTATCCTAAGGTTATGATATAAACAAAATATCTCCTTTGAAAATTCTTTTATGTTCTTAGATGATATTCAATAGAGTTAACCTGAGTTTTATTGAAGGCATAAGTCTATATAATATTACTCCAAGCCATATATGAGAATGTGCAATTAAATAATAGATGCTTCGAATTTTAGAGGGTTAGTTTGCGTAAGTAGAATAGACTAGATAGGTTATCCATTGTTAGCATTCTCCCCTTCGATTCTAATTACACTTTAAAAGAAATCTTAGGTATTACGTACCGATTCCAAATGACTCTATGCTAGGCCATACCTAGGTATATTACTTAAAGCATAGCTTGTCAGATCAACACCGCATTCAGTGATCAAAGTTCAATTATGCACATAAAGCATGATTTTTTAAAATTAAATTCTTCAAATAATGCACTAATGACTGAGAGATCATACTCTTTAATTTCTATGACAACATAGAACTTGGTGTGCTTAGCAAATTTAATGAATTAAAGGTTCACCTATCCCCCGATTCAACAGGTTAAGGATACCAGGCAAGGTCCTACCATCTTTTGGATAGATTTTTGGTATTCGTGCTTGAAATACCTACAATTGTACTTACAACACCTCCAGTTGTGCTCGATATTGACAAATTAATCAAACTTTATGAACTTAAAATATGAGAGAATACTAGGTATAAACATGCATTACGACAAAAAAGGGTAAAAGATATTGAAAGAAACCACATAATCATACTAAAATATTATTTGCAACATGCTTTATAAAAGGTGAACTTAACAAATACAACCAAATCCTAAACTTTAAACTTAAACTTAAATTTATTAAAGTTTTAAAATAACTTAGTTAATAACGTCGGGTTAAAATTAAAAAATTAAAAAATTAAGTATTTAATTGTTACTTTTTTCAATTTGAGCTATAATTACAAAATTGAATAAAAATTGAATTTTTTTTATAATTAGCATACATTTTGTTTGGTCGAAAACTATTTCTTACTTTTTATTTATTTATTTATAATCACAATAGAACTAGTTATCTCTTATTTTTAAATATACTAAATAGGTCAGTGAGATATTAGGCATTTACCATTGATAAAAGTTCCTTGTATAGGATTAATGCAGTTTTCAAGTTTCCCTTTAAACCTATTAGCTAGTATTTTCTAAATGATCTTATAGATCACACTACAACATGCAATAGTCAGACATATAAGATTAGGAACTTTTGGATCAAGGTAGAGATAGGTTTTATTAAGCTTAATAAGTAGCTTGCTTTCTCTAAAGAATTCTTTCACTATATTGACCACCATTTATCTAATAATCTCCTAGGTTGCTTTAAAAAACTTAGCACTGTAGCCATCTGGACTATTAATTAAAATAGACTAGAGTAGTTATTATCTCATTAATCCAGACTTCATTAATCAATGCATCATATTGGTGAACTTATATTGAGCCTTGAAAAGAAGCTATTAGTTAGTCTTAGAAAGCACTAACCACTCTTGTAACGACTTAAATTTTTGTAAAATAAACCAATCATTTCTTTAAGTATAACTTGATCTTGTGTTACATAACCAGCCTCATCTTTTATGGAAATTCTCCAATTCTTGTTCCTTTTATTCTAAATTGCATTAAAGAAATACTTGGAACAACTATCACCATCCTTTAACCATATAATTCTAGAATTTTTTCCTTAATTGGGAGTTATAAATATTTATTTCTTTAGCTTAACTTGGTCTTTAGTTTTCATGTCAAGATTTGTTAGATTCAATGCAAGTTCCTCTTTACACTTATTGAGGGACTCAAGTGTTTCTCTCACAAGTTGTTTCATTAGAACATCGTTATATTTTGAGATCCTAATTAAATCAACTTTTAGTTACTTAAAATCTTGCATGCACTGAAGAACTTGAGCACCAACAACTCGAACTCTCGTTCTTTGCAATATTACTTAAGCAAATTCTAAATTTTTAATATGGAGTTAAAGATAAGGGGAATTCCTTTTAAAGCTAGATAGAATTAGCTAGATCTTAAAAGCCCAAGGATCCAAAGTTAGTCAACTTGAGGCCATGTCTGGGCCAATTTTCTATTCCTAATCATTTTAGTAATTTTTCTTTAAACAATCTCTGTTTATGTTTTTAAGTCCATCATGAATCACTTATCATTAGACCTTTTTTATCACCATTTCCCTCATGAAGCCTACTTCATAGGTTTGATATTAGGGTCAAAAAACAATAAAGAAGTAGGAGTTTAAGCAAGAAGAAGATGATGGCAGCCACAAAATTAATAAAATAGGAAATTTAGGATTTTTATAAATTTACTTTGACTTTGAAATAGGCTAGAGTGTTTAGGGAAAGGTTAGAGCTAGCTTATTCTAAAACTTTTCTTAAGCCCATAATCATCTTTAAACAATCTCTGTTTATGTTTTTAAGTCCATATCTAGCATACCTCTTTAACTGAGATCTACTACAACTATTTTCACTAGCAATCATATTAGACCCGACTGGTTCTTCTGTCTCCCCTTCTCAAGGTTAGAGTCTACAACTTGTTTCTAAACATGGCCTAGTCTTGTTCATGTGAAAGAGTTAACCCATGGTACATCTGAGATTCTTGCAATCTCCAGTGTCATGATCATAGTCACAATAAATTTTATCAGGCGATGTTAATCTATAATAGTGCATTGTGGGTGAGGCTAAGATATTGTTCTAATCTAGAGACCTTTTACAACTTAGTGGTATACCATGTATGCCATATTAGGAACTAGTTTTGTATGTTGCGTACATTGAGGTAGTTTAAATATGAATTCATAAGTTTCTATGATTGCAGATCTAGATTAGAGTGTTGCAGTAAATTCTAGTAGTTATTATCGTATATTTTCATTGTTTTTTTAAAGTAAAAATTAATAGATTGTATGCAAGAAAGAATAAATCTAAACATTCAAATACAAACTAAGCATGATCTTCCTAAACTGGCTTAAAGATCATCAGCATCGCTATAGAATTAGATAATAATTACCATGACCGCTTAGTTATCAACTAAAGGTTTTCCCCTCAAGGGGAAGAAGTAAATAGAGGTTTAGATATCAAATTCTAGCTAATTACATTAATTTGAGATGAACTCAAAGAGTGTTAATCTTCTTGTGATAACTTCCAGCTACTTCATTTGCCATAAGTTTCTCTTATATTCATTTTTTTATACTGACCTTTAACTCCTTTTTGTTTTCTAAGCCTTTAAAACACCTTGAGTTCCTAGATATCATCTATAGACATTATGCTAGGATTATGATATAAACAAAATATCTCCTTTGGAAATTCTTTTATGTTCATGCAACCATTAGATAAATTCAATAGATGCTTTATAGAAGGCATAATTCTATATAATACTACTCCAAGCCATATGAGAAATTAAATAATAGATGCTTCGAATTCTAGAGGGTTAGTTTGCGTAAGCAGAATAGACCAGATAGGTATATCCATTGTTAGCATTATCCCCTTCAATTCTAACTACACTTTAAAAGAAACCTTAGGTATTACGTAGAGGACTTGGATATATTAGTTCTATATCTCATTAAAGAAACCAAAAATATGAGTTTACGATCACTAATCTCAAGCTACTAAAACATAATTATGCCTTATGATGTGCTCTTTATACCATTTAAGTTTTTATCATAAAATATTACTCATAACTTGGCAATTACACCTATCATTTAATAGTAATATAGTGGTATAGTGGTGAATAAATTATTGAGGAAGTGGCAATTTTTCATTTAAATCTCCTACTATCTCCTAGTTAATCAAATAAAAAGTAAAAGATTTCATGATTGATAGGCAAATCTAAATCTAAACCTAAACCTAGGAAAAGTAAATAGGAAAAACCAACAAGATAAAGCATGCAATCCAATGAAAAAAGTAGACATGAATATAAAATGGATATATTAATTTGAAAAATAGGATCTCATGGATACTAAAACTATACTCTTTTGAGTTATAAGTTTAAAGTATTAATATAGTTACATTCAGGAAGAAATAAGCCAAAAAGAAAAAATGATTTAAAATAAAATTAGAAATTATTTGACACACAAGAAGTCAAAACTTTGTAATCACAAAGTTAAGACTTGAATTAAACATCTAAGTTTGCTAATAAATAAAAATACTAATTTCTATAAAATAGTAATTTTAGTGTCTTATTTTAACAGCAAGAAAGCTAAACATCCCTAAAACCTAGGGTCTATTTTGTATGCTTAAACAAAAATAATATGATAAATAGGCCAAAGATCATTTTTAAGTTTTCTATCAAAACAAGTGATTTAGAAGTTTCCCATTTATCTTTACAAAAATAGCTACCAAAGTTTTATCTTAATAGAATAGAAAACTTACACAGAAAGGGTATCAAGTATTTCCCCGACACAAATACACAATTGAGATCATATTACAAAATTTGTTTTTTTAATTTAAAAAATGCCACTAAGGATCTAGACTCAAAGCAAAATAAATACAAGAGAATTAAAAATCAATATTAAGTAAACAATTTAACCCATTTTGTATCAAAATTAAAGATACATTAGTAAATTAAAAACTATACCTATATTAAAGATCATGTATAATATAAACCATTTCAGAATAAAAATGGAAGGAAAAAAGAGGGTTTGAATTAAATTTAAACTTATAAAAAAGTCAAACTTATAATTCCGAAAAGTGACTAGTTTTTAATGAGATTATTTTTTTGTTATCAAATATAACTACCCCCAAAGATTAGCAAGTATAAATTGCAAACAAAGTAACAAGAGCTCCAAGGTGGAATTAAAAATATAAAAAATCAGTGGCATTAGATTGTAAATTTTCATGATCAAAGGACATCAAACAAACATTTACATAGTTATAATTACCGTCATTCCATCTCTATCAAACTTAAAGCATAGCTTGTCAGAAAGTTCAATTATGCACATAAAGCATGTTTTTTTAAAATTAAAATTTTCAAATAATGCACTAATGACTGAGAGATCATACTCTTTGATTTCTATGACAACATAGAGTTGGTGTGCTTAGCAAATTTAATTTTATAGAAAATGAATTGAAGGTTCACCTATCCTCCGGTTAACAACAGGATATATCCTCCCATCTTTTAGATAAATTTTATGCTTGAAATACCTACAATTGTCTTACAACACCTCCTGTTGTGCTCAATATTGACAATTCAAAAAAGTAATCAAACTTTATGAACTTCAAAAATTAGAGTAAAATTTGAATTTTTTTATAATTAGCCTGCGATTTTTGATTTTGTTTGGTCGAAATCTATTTCTTACTTTTTATTTATTTATTTATAATCACAATAGAATTAGTTATCTCTTATATTTAAATATACTAAACAAATTATTAAGTCCTTATAAAATTTATGAAATTTTATAATTTAGTTGATTATTTATTCAATTAAAATTTTTAATATAAATATTTTAGATTGAATAAGAATTCAAGTCCTCTAAATTTTTCAAAAACCTTTTGCGATCCACATACCTCTTGTCACTGTATGCTTGAAGTGATCTTTAAATTGTGCCAACCCAAAATCAGCTCTTAAAATAGGAATCTTTTCTATGTCTTGCCCCAATGCTTGTCATCTTTAAGTCATCATCAGTCAAACCTATAAAGGTTCTCAATCCATGCTTCAACTAGGTTACATTTTTACCTCAAGGCTAGTAGGTGATTTAGAACGTAGTAAAAATTCACGACATTGTTTTTGATGTTCTTCCATTGTTAACACCAACAGACTTCCTACTACACAATAGCAAGTATGAAGAATGGCAAAATATTCAAAGCATGAAACAAACATGTTGATTACCACCTTGTTCTATAATGCCACCAACAACATCATAACCATAATAAGTGGAAAAAACAGTAGCACAAAAATAGAAACAGTTGCCTTCATCCACCACTGTCGAAAGTAACATCATGCAGTCTATAATGTCAAGAAGAATCAAAGTAAAAGAATTAAAGCAAAGAACAAACCTTGACAGAGAGGTCAAAAGTCATCATCATAACAGTCAAATACTACAATTCCAAGCTTTAGAGTGTAGTAATCAACACAGTTAAAGCCTAGAAAGACATAGGAGAGATTCATGCTTTTATAATTGAATTCAATATATGGTAGTTTCAAGCATTTTCAGGATACGAAAATCACATCGTACAAATCCAACAAATATCGTAATACCAACATAATCAAAAGGATATCACATTACCTTCATCAAAGTCGTTGTCATCAATGAGAGGGCCAAATTTTGAATAACTTTGCAACTGCATTCTAGATCCCACTGCCATTCCTACATTTGCTAT
>JANZLF010000007.1:20614280-20628370 GCA_026546835.1 Erythroxylum foetidum | reverse complement strand
TGAAGTATACAAAAATTACTAAAATTATATTAATATTGTCCGAACAATTCAGAAATCTCATTAAACCAATTTACCCGGAAAATGTCATGAATGCATGCCAAAATATTTATGCACAATTAAGCAAATATTCAATATGCAAATAACAAGCATAATTCGTACTAAATTTCGTTAATATTCTAACCCCTAATTTGGGGCGTTACATACTCTTTGTGCTGGACCCCATTTCTGGAGCCTAACATTCGGAAGCAACACGGAAGAATACAAAAGACAGAAGGAACAGAAAGACAGAAGAAACAAAAGGTAGAAGATACGAAACACAGAAGATACAAAAGGCAGAAGGAATGGAAAGACAAAAGAAACAAAAGTTAGAAGATACAAAACACAGAAGATACAAAAGGCAAAAGGAACAGAAAGACAAAAGAAACAAAAGGAAGAAGATACAAAAGGCAGAAAGAATGGAAAGACAAAAGAAACAAAAGGCAAAAGATATGAAACACAGAAGATACAAAAGGCAGAAGGAACAGAAAGACAAAAGAAACCAAAGGTAGAAGATATGAAACACAGAAGATACAAAAGACAGAAGGAACAGAAAGACAGAAGAAACAAATGGTAGAAGATAAGAAACATAGAAGATACAAAAGGTAGAAGAAGTTCATAAACAGTAACCCAGACGAAGTTTATTAATAGTAACCTAGAAGAAACAAAACCCAGAAGGAACACGTCAACAAAACACAGACAATAGCAAAAGCAGACGATAACAAAAGGCAGACGATAGCAAAACTCAGAAGAAGATGACGTCATTCAGAAGAAGATGTTGTCATCACGGAAGAAGTCATCATAGAAGATGCAAAACCCAGAGGATACGAAAACTAAGAAGAAGCGAAGACTAAGAAGAAGCAAAAATATAGAAGAAGATGACACCATCAATGATGTCATCATAAAAGAAGCAAAACCCAGAGGATACGAAAACTAAAAAGAAGCGGAAAGTAAGAAGAAGCAAAAACACAAAAGAAGATGATGTCATCAATGATGTCATCATAGAAGAAACAAAACCCAAACGATACGAAAACTAAGAAGAAGCCGAAATTAAGAAGAAGCAAAAATACAGAAGAAGATGACGTCATCAATGACGTCATCGTAGAAGAAACAAAACCCAGAGGATACGAAAACTAAGAAGAAGTGGAAACTAAGAAGAAGCAAACACACAGAAGAAGATGACATCATCAATGACATCATCACAGAAGAAGTGAAACTAAGAAGAAGCGAAAGATAGAAGATACTTCTTCCTATACAAGGACCATAACTTTTCGACTAAAAGTCCAAAATTTCTATGCTATGTATATATTGTTGGAAAGCTAAAAGAAGAAGCTACATTTTCCAGAAGGTTATTTTGACTAATTTTTCCCCAATTAAGCCCCAATTGGCCCCCGAAGTTGGCATGCGATTTCTACACCTATAAAAGACTTGGATTTGGAAATGAATAATTACAGAGAACATGCATGTACACTTGAGGAACTTTTCATTTCTAACACTTTTACCAACTCAACCATAAGGTCATACATAACTTTACTTACATATTAACATTACACAAAAGCTTAATATGATTACAATGTATGTAAGATGCTTAATGTTTAACATGCTTATGGAGCTATCCAAAGGTGATTGAACTAACTTGGTTGCAAAGCTTTTAATAACTTGGAACTTCCAATGCCTTGTAAGGATTTGTTAGCTTTCTCATTTTGCACCTGAGGAGAGAATAATGGGGGGTGAGCAACACAGCTTAGTGGCTAATATATTTATAGCCATTGACAACTGGCCATAAATTTCAAGCATATGCATAGATATATATACATATACATTTGTATATATATGTGTATACTTGCAATCAACCATTCAACATTTCTAAAACAAATTTTAATTCACATCAAATTACAGCTCATAACACATATCACTCAACATGCTTTATACACAACGATCAAAATGCAATGCACAACAAGCGACTCGAGTGTTCCATGAAACAGAATGAAGAAACTGAAGTTTACCCCATGACCAGAATAAGTCCATTTCGAAGCTCATATACCACAAGCAGGCAGCCGGGAGAAGGCTTTTGTCAATGTGCATGTGATAACAGAATGGTTTGACTCTCGTCCAAATAGAAGCATATAATCATGCTCATAATCATTTTTTATCAAAATGCTTTTATATCTTTAAAACCCTTTTCTTTCATTTTTCATACATTACAGAATATCATTGCTTCTATCAAGATGCAACAACAGACATATTTCATCATGCATTTCCAACATTTACAACGAGTCAATATCAAACATATGTATATATATAGATATATAAGCAAGAATTTGCCGAGTCACACAAAAACTATAAATACATTACCTACTGAAATAGCTCGCTAAAACCAAGTCAAGCTTGCCTTTCTCTCTGCTTTTGGTTGGGGTTTCCTTGGTTCCCTACAACAACCAAGATTCTATTCAAAACAACTTTCCAATAAACTCAAAAACTTCAAACATTAGAGAAATTTTAACCAAACACATAGAAACTCAATCTAACCTACCTAAAACCCAGACCTAGTTTAGGAACCCTAAAAATCAATTGGGTTCTCACTCCATCTTCTTTCCACACAAACTTTCCCATCCTCTATCCTTTCCCATCCTCTACCTTAACTCCTTTCCTTTACAAAGCAAGAAGGAAAGATGGTTTACCTACCTTACCGCTTTTGATTGTCTTCTTTCTTTCTTTCTCCGAAACCTTTCTCCTTTCTCTTTTGCTTTCGTTTTCTCTCTTCTCCCTCTTCAATTCACGTCCTTTTTTCCTCTTTGTAAGCAACCAACACATTCTTATCCCCCATTTGTACCTTTAATAAGCCCAAAAAGTCCATCTTACACTTAATTATAAGCTTATGTTCTTCCATGCTTAAGTGATCTCCCATAATGCCCTTAAAACTCCTTATTGTATTAACATTTTAATTTCTACTTAACAATTTAACAAATCCTACTAACCTTGACATAAGTATAGTTTCAAAAATCAAATCTATCAAAACTACAGAATTAATTTAAGTTATGCTTACTTTAAAAAAAAATTTCCAAGGGTCCAAAACATTGACACATAGCAGTGTCACGTCAACAAATATAACAATGAGACTAAAGTTGGGCTATAATTGAAAAAATTTGAAAGTTTTAGATATTCTGTTGCTACATTTTAAAGTTTGGTATATAATTAAAATTTTGAGGAAAGTTTGGGCTTTTTTTGGTAATTAACCCTTGGAAAATAAGATGGAGATGTGTTTAGATGTTAGGCCAGGGTGTATTAGGGTTGGAATAAGGATGGTTTGACATTAGAATAGGGTATTCCAAAATGGATTTGGTTTGTCTGGAAACAGAGATTAATGTCATCTAAATTTAAGTAATTCTACAATTAGAGTAAGTCAACCCTTATTAAGAATAACTTTATTCCAAATATAATTTAAAAGAACTTTACATTAAAATTAGTTCCAAATTTATGTTGATTATTTTTCATGATTTGGTAAAGATTCATAATCAAATTGATTCTTAATTAAAATTTATAAAAGATGTTTTTAGAATAAAATTAGTTATATTCCAATTAGATTGGAGCTAACTAATTAGATTCCTTAAAATTTAAAAAAAGTTGTGTTAAGTAATTAAGAATGGCGTTTCTCAATTAAATTTACTTAATGTAATTTGATTTACATAAATTGAATTTATAAATTTACTATTTTATTTAGAGAATTATTATTTTATTTATTCAAAAAATTATTTATTTATGAATAATAAATTTCTTGATTTATTATAAAATTTATTTTTTGATTAAATTTGAAAAAGTGTTTTCATTTATTAATTGAGAAAAATGAGCGTTTAATATTTTGAAAATAGTTTTATAAATTATTAAGAAAAGATTTTCTAATTAATTGATAAAATATTCTCTCAATAAATAATGAAAGAAAATTCTTATTTATTTTAAAGTGTTTCATTTAATTTTAAAAGTGGATTCCTTTAATATAGAAAATAGTTTTCTAATTAAGGAAGTGTAATTTCAAAACATATTAGAAATAGTTCTCTAATTGATTATAATCTCTTACTTAAAAATTTTGAAAAGAGAAAAGTGTGACTTAATTGAAAATCATTTTCAGTTAACTTTTAAATAAAGGGGTCAGAATGATTGAAAATAGTTTCCAATTGAATTTGAAAATTATTTTCAAATAAACTCAAATTTTTATTTGGAATACGAATTCAATATATTTAGGAATTAATGGATTTAATATAATTTCATTATCCAAATAGTTGAATAATATTATTTCAGATTACGAAGATCAATTAGTAAAATCAAACTTATGTTTTTATGCGTATAATGCCTTATTTATGTGTTTGATATATTTAAATATTGGGTAAATGTTGAATTACATGTATTATATGTATGATTTTATTACATGTAAATTTGTGTTTGATGAGACGAATAAAATTAAATCGCTTTTTAAAATATTAAGTATATGTTTTGAACACGATTATTACCTACCATTATTATAAGAATAAACTAGAGTTCTGTATATTCTTAGATTTGTTGAGTAAAATTAAGGTCGCTTTAACTCAAATATGTTTAGTCCTATAATAATGGGTCTTACTTCACTAAATTTGTGTGACTTAGATGACCAAACTTATGATCATATGAATTCAGAGGTAGGGTTAGAAATAACATATAAGATATATTTGACAAGAGCCAGTCACCTAATAGATTTTGGAGGCACATGAGATGCGAAAGATAAAGTTGTTGTCTACCTAAATTGCGGATTTGTTGAGCAAACCCAAAATCAACTAACTTTCAATGAAACCCTAGATCATTAGAAAGATTAGAGTAATCTTTCTGAATAGTAGTAAGGGTTATTATTACAAATAAAATGGTAGGAGTAACTAAATAAATAATTAAAGTCCTGATCTTATTTGATTATCATGACATATAACTAATGACTTACTTTCTTACATTTATATTTCATTATTAATAAAAACATTTTGTTTAATATATTTGATACTAAATTAGTGAACCAACTTTCTTCGACATAGGTTATGATTGAGAAGAGTTCTAAAAGTTAGGTAGAAAAATCGTGTATCCATTATGCAGTATTACTATTAATCTTTAGTGAGGATTTGGTGACAAAGCTTTAAAGATATCTCAATATCTTATAAATGACAAAATGTAATAATATTTTGAGTTGACTAATACCTTATAAACTTTAATAACAATATGGAAGATATATGTCAACACCATAATAGCATAATTCAATAGGTTGTATAGAATAGAGTAAATAGGTAGAGTACTTTAATTGAATTGTTTCACTCAATTTGGCCTACTAAAATAATAAACATGAATTACAATGTAAGGCATTTGCTATAGAATGATAATAGTTGTCATTAAAAGAAAAAAGATTGCATGAATTTTCTTGCCTATACTTTTTTTTTGATAAACGGTAAATATTTATCAAAAGAATAGGGTATGTACACAAGCTCAGGGGCATACCCCAGTCAACAGGGGAGGACAGGCCCTCCCCTGAGAAACAAAACAAAAGAGGCCCCTACAGTGAGGAGCCCAGCCCTACCAAAATAAATACATACAAAGCCAGCCCAATCAGCAAAGGAAAAAGCCCATGACCAGAAAAGTCAAGAGCCCAATGGAGGACATAAAAAATTGGCTCACAAAACTCCTACCAGGGAAAAGGTACATGAGGCTAAGTAGATCCTAATTTAGTAACTCCATCCTAAAACCCAAGGCCAACTAACGACATCGTAGCAAATCCTCTAGAGACATCAACGAAGGTTACAAAGATAGCGCACAGGTGCCCAGCACCCCGGAAAGAGCTTCGCAAATAAGCAGCCAGTACACTCAGAACCGCCCTCACAGTGAAGGCTGCTCCACCATGACCGATTCCTAAAGCATCCAGGCTCAGGAGAGGGTTCATGCAATAGGAACCAAAAGAGCTCTCCACCCACCCTGGATGGGAGTAGACAGAAGCAAGTCCTGGACGCAGTAAAGGACCCAGAAGACGACATCGTGCACCAAAGACGAAGACGCTTCACTCCGTAGCCACCCAATACCATTCTCTAGATAAGGCCCCTTCCAAACACCTGAGAAACGGCAGCGTTAAATAACAGAACCAAAAACGGCGTCGGTTAAGTCCAAACACACCAAGGACGTAACGACGTCGCATAAATCCCCTAATGGGTAAACCCGAATGACGCTCCAGGACTGGCTCCATCCAACAAAACTCCACCAACACTACACCAAAGCACTGCCGTATTGGTAAACCAACCGGTCCGACGTTATTTTACAACCGATAGATTCATCAGTGAATAGATATAGTGGAGATGCCCAGACGCAAAAAGGCGTCTTCCCATGTTCAGTACACAACAAAAAAGAAAAATCTCCAGAATGGCAATCCATACGGGCCACAAGGTTCTATTTGCATCCAGAAAATGCATATAAAAGGAACCAAAGGGATAAATGCCCATCATAGAGACGACCACTAACAAAAGAACGCTAGCACTCCCCGGTAAACGACACCGCGGCAACACCCCAAAAGTAGTAGGATATTTCTATACTTGATATGATAGAGAGCATATATATTTCTAATTCATGCTTTTGAGTATTTAATATTGGATTTAGATTTAAAATTAGTATAATGTTTAAGATATGATAAGAAATAGATTCTTGAGTTAAATTAGTTGATTCAAATTCATAAAAATAGCTTGTATGTATTGGATCAAAGGGAGACTTATGCTTAACATAAGTGGAAAGAATACAAAGTGGCATAATTCAGACTATCCTTTATGCCATATAGGTTAAGTCAAGATAACAAGAATGATATGTTACATTTAAAGATAGATGTATCTTTTTTATTATAAATCATATGAAATGTACAAAACTTGTTATGTTAAAGGATAACTTAATCAACTTTTGGTGAAAGGATGATGATGATAATATTAAATTATTAAAATTTATACATGTAATGCATGGGATACAATAACAATTCATAAAAGGATGATAGTTTCATTATATTAAATGTGATATTGACTTTATGTGATATATTCATATGCATTAAATAAAATATTGATTTAAATTGTTTAAAAAATTAAAATTATTTGAACCTAGGTTGAAACTAAGTATTAAGAATGCATAAGCGCTTTGATGAGATCAATATGGCGAGACATAATTGATTAATATAGGATTTATCACCTTAAAGTTATTAGGGAGAATATTTCGTTATTCTTAGTTAACATTGATTCGAGAAATCCTTGGTCAAGGTAGAATGTCACTTTTAAAATAGTTTTTACCAAAGTATCTCATTTAGGGATTTCTATGTTTCAATGGACAATGGTTTCCACCTTCGGATTAGTTGCAGCACCCAAACCAAAAATAACGTGACCCAGATACTCCACTTTAGAGGCTCTAAAGTTGCACTTGTGTCCTTTGATAAAAAGCTAGCTATTGATTGACTCTTAGATGATTAAGGCTAATATTAGATTATTTACAGGTGTATGACATAGCTGTAGTTAGCACGAGCAAGTACAAATCTATCCTATGAAGACTGTAAATACTAGGAATAATATTTTTTTCTATTATCTAGCCTAGGAATTATATTTTCAATTTTAATAAAAAATAATCTAAAAAAATAAACTAAAGTAAGAATAAACAGTTATGATCTCAGGAAAAGTAAAATAAAAAAAATCAATATAACATAATAGTTTCTACGCATGCAATTATATTATTGATTATTGGATTGCGAAAATTCCTATCATATGCTAGTAACTCCCTCAACACTATTAATAACTAATCCATCAGTTGATTAATAAAAATCTTTTTAGTTAAAACCCCCAAGATTGCTTAATCAATTTATGAATTCTGCTATTAGGTTAGAGGACTTATGGTGACATATCTCCAGGTTTGGATGCAACTTCTTTCAATTATGGTAGATATATTCATACAAGAGGATTTCTCATTCACAATCATTGAAATCAAATCATGCACTAATATTTCGGATATATTAGAACAAGAACAAAATGCAAAATTCAATGACAATAATTAATCAATATAATTACTTTTAATAAAAGATTAAAAAATATTGTTATCCCAAACAAGGATTCATCAAACCTAGACACTAAAATTGTTTAGTTACTAATCATAGAAAATAAAATCAAAGAAAAACAAACAAAAAAACTAATAAAAACAAAGAAATCATATTTTTAAATCTCCCTTTTTCTCTTGTTGAATCTTTTTACAAGTTGAGGTTTGATGTTGTAATTCACTGGATTTTTTGATGTATTCTTTATGTTTTCTTCATTCCTTGATCAAAATCATCACCTTTTAGGTGTCTTTTATCTTAAATTTGTTGTAAAATTCAGCTCCTTACATATTGCCTCTACTCACTTCTTTCTATAGTAAATTTTAGGATTTTTGGGATATACATGATCACTTACACGCGTGTGTGACAGCCCCTGTATATTCAAAAACACCTGAATTTGTGATTCTGCACAGCCATAGAGACTTATATAGGATATACATGACTGTATACTTCATTATACATGGGCGTGTAACTCCATATGACTAGAAATCTATTTCTTAAATATTAACACGACTATAGAGACTTACACCGTCTTTATTCACAGGCATATTGGCTCTTAGTTGCTTCAATTATTCTTCTTAGGCCACAATTTCATCCGAATTCTTCCCCTTTTATTCTGAGAAAGCAATTGTAATAATAAATGCATTTAGAATAAATTAAGTACCAAATATACAATAAAACTATAAAATATCAAGTAAAATACATCAAATATGGCTATATAATTGTAGTCAAATATGCATCTATCAAACATCCCCACACTTAAGATTTTGCTTGTCCTTAAGCAAACCATAACCTAAATTGTCCACTTTACAACATTCATCCTTTATTAATCTCAACCTATCCATCTATACTTTAAATCATCATTTCATATTCATCAAATTAACATACAAGTATAATCAAGTTATCATAAAACTAATTTCATAAGTCAATATTAACAAAAATCACGTCAATAATCTTATTGAAATCAAAAGCATGAATCTTTATAGCCTCTCCAAAGTTTCACTTAATGTGTTCAAGTGTTTAAGGTGAAAAGTGTTGGACCCCAAACTTTTCTTGGAAGTTAGAACTATTATATGTGAAATGTTGGAAGTAAAGAGCTAGGAAATGTAGTTTGAAACATGTTCGTTGAGTATGCTTTGATGTCTCAGCCATAACTTTTCTTTAATTATCCAAATGAGATGATTATTAATTTGGATTAAACTAGAGAAATAGGGCTACATTTTGTCTAATAAAATCGAGTTCTAATTTAGTCTTGAAGAATTTCAGTTTTTGTATGGAAATTGAGCACAAAATATTGTTTCAGCTTAAGAATATTCCAAAAATGTTTGAGGTATAAGTTTTAGATTATGGATCCAAATTGAATGATTTTGATGTCATTAAAAAATTAAGACAATGGGGAACATTTTTCTAGAAGGAAGTGCTATCAAATTCCTTTAATTACCTGATTAGAAAACATTTGGACTTTTGGAAGGAGTTAGGCATGATTTGAATAATTTTGAGGTATTGATAGATTAATTATGTTATTTTGTGAATTTAATTAACATGTTAATATGAGCAAGACTTTATGACATGGGTTAACTGAATTAAGGTATTAAGATGATATCAAGGGCAAAGTTGGCAAGTCACTTAAGCTTAAAAGACACAAGGCTTTAAGTGAAGGGCAAAGTAGACATTTTGGATCCATTAAGAGTATAAAAGAAAGAAAGAAGGCTTTGCTTGCATTTAAGGAGGAAGAAAATGAAAATTAGAAGAGAGAAGAGGGAGAGAGAGTCGTGGAAAGAAGAAGCAAGAAGATTTGTTCAAAGTAAGCTTTATTTCTCTTCTTGCTTTATTAGAGAAGGAGTTAGAAAGAGAAACAAGTTTTTGTGTTGGGGATGAATGGAGAAAGAAGATGGTTTAAGGGGAACCCATTTGATTTTAGGGGTACAAAATGATTAAGGATATAAACATACTGGATTCTTTTGACCATAACTACTTCAACCGACCTCCAAATGAAGTGATTCTTGAAGCGATAGATTCCTAACACATTTTCCTACCTCCTCAAAAAAATTGATAGCCTTTGGTAAAAAAAAAAGTAATGATGGAAAGAAAGTGAAGGATCGATTGGAAGAGCATGACTTGGTTATGTTACTGAACATACTTTGGTATTTTGATGATATCTTGATCTGCAGAGCTTCAATTGAGATGGTTTTTATTTCCAAATAAAATAGAGACTTAGAGCTACAATCATTTTGAGGAAGTCAAAATGTGATTTTGGTAATTGACTAGTGTAGGCTCACCACCCTTGTGAGATGACGGCCAAAGAGAATTCTTTAGTATAACCCTACAGGGTTATAAGCTCAAGGTTTATGACTTCGGATATTGGGCTCTGGAAGCGGAGTCTAACATTTATGGTATCAGAGAACAATTGGGTTCTGAAAACGGTGCCCAACAATATTAACGTTAATGCTTAATTTATAAAATCTGGAACAATATGTGCTTATATAAATTTTTATGAAAATTTTAAGGGTTAATTTATATATTTTTCCTAAATTATGTAGATAACATATATATCAGTCATATCTCACATAACTGTTAGATCAATTAAGAAAAGATTAATTTTTAAAAACAAATTATATATGTTATACTTGATGATATCTCTAATTATATATGATCATAAGTTTATCAATCCAAATAACATAAATTTAATTAACTCGTACTCATTAATTTAAAAAATATATATTCTAGTTATTGGGATTTTGAGTTTGTTTAAGAAGCCTTACAATAAACAAAATTCTAATTTTATAATTAAATAATGAAAGACAACAATTGTTTTCTTTTTTTCTTGATATTTAATTAAGTGATTTTAATTTTTAAATTTTTTCTCAATCTAAAATTAATATAATCTTATTATACTAAATAAATTTGTTATAAGCTATTTTGGAAGATAATTTTTTGGAACCTTGCTTGACTTAAATTATTCATTTGGCTGTTAATTTAATTTAATAATGTCGATTTATGCTCTACAACCAATTAGTTGAATATAGTTTAGTGATAAAATAATTTAAAGGCATTTTTTAATCTTATACATATTCAAATGTATATGACAAAATCTATGAGATAAATATACATTGTAAATAAAATTATGATGAGACATAATTATAAGATTCATATTGTATTTATTTATTATATCTAAATTATTCATAATCATTGTTCCATTAAAAATGAACATTAATAAACTTAAAAGGACTAGCAAACATTATGTTTCTTCCCTATGGAAAAAGTATTCGATATCATAAACTAAAATATGGAAATACTTAAATATATAAAGATGCTTGCTAGAAAACAAATTCACTGAACTAACTCTATATGAGAATTCAATTTGGACCATTACTTATATGTCAATAAAATCATTGTAATGATTTTATAAGTAATCATTTGACTTAAGATCATCAAAGTATCTTATATAGGCATTTCTATATTTTGCCACTACTTATGACCTATTCTATTTAAGAGTAGCTTAGTCGATAGTCATTGAATATATCATGAATTATATAGAGATAATTGAGTGATCAATATACGATTTATCGCCTTAGAGTAAGTAGGAAAAATGTTATGTTGTTTTCAATTTACATTAATTCAAAAAATCCTTACCCAAAGTCAAAAGACACTTTGAAAATAATTTCAAATGTCATTAATTGCATCAATTACTAATGATAAACTAATATGATTGTACTCAAATAAAGTAAACATTAATTTCATGCTCTATATTCAGTCAAAATATTATATGATGAAAATATTAAATTATTCTTAAAAATTCATGTACAGAAAGGTTAGTCAAAATCATTTAGATATTCTTAACTATTTGAGTAGTCATGATGCATTGCTAAACACCAATCTTGATCTATAGATATAAATTATTCAATTATAAAATTGAAGATAAATTAAAGAAGTTTACATTATCTAATCCTAAATATGATTTAAGGTTATGATTTTATATTGCTAATGTATATGAGAACCTAATGAGTCATACAAAAATAATAAGTTGAAGAGAAAAAAAGTGTTTTCAGTTAAGTTAGACTTGATTGTAAAGTTTAAAAAATTTATTATTAAATATAAGATATTTAGTAAATAATGATCAATATGAGATATTGACTTTTATTTGCGCCCAATTGATATTTAATTAGAATTAGTTGTGATTCTAATTAAATTTAATTAAATTACTCAAAGACTTATTATAAATAGACTTAGGCTCCAAATGAGCTAAAACTTCTTGCTTAACCCTCTCTATAATTATTATAAAGTTCTCTCAACACATTTTATAGATATTATTAGAGGTCAAATACTTATGTGGTTACGATGATTGAGATAAGTCAATTTTAGAAATAATTTGAAGGAAATAACAAGAAAATGATCAAGCCTAGGAATTATGTATGAATTATTATTTATGTTTTATTATGTTTCATATATTGATTATAATATAGAATTTAAGTGATCTAGACTTCGAGAAATCAAATGAAAAAGTTTCAAAATTATTTTGCTATATGTGGGATTGTATCCTGCCCTAATTGTTAAACAAATAATCTAACATTTTAATACTAAACTAAATTCTAAATTAATTTTAAATAATTTTACCATTTGAAAACAAATTTCAATTAATTAGAAAATAATTTTTAGTATTATTAGATATTCAAAGTAATTTAATCTTAATTTTATCAAAACAATAATTTTAAATATTTAATACATGAGCTAAGTTACCCTACCAAGTGCATGCATTGCCAAAGTTAAAACCTCGACAAGCATCCTTGTTTCTTCTCCAATTATTGTCGCATCATCTCTTTTTTAGATTTCTTCCTCCATCAATTTATGCTTTTGTTTGCCATCATAGTGTTATCTCTTAGACTTTTTTTAAATTACATTTATTAAAATAAAATGAATTATAAACATACAAATTCAAGAAGCTTCTTCTACATCTAGGAAGCTAAACAACAATGTTATAAAATCTATGGAACAGGCGCCAAAACGACATCGTAATAATCGCCGATACAAGATAATACTTAAACGACAGAGTAGTGAGCATTGAAGTATACAAAAGCTTTAACAATTGAAGCTTTCGAATTTGGGTAGAGCCATCGGGTTACTTCTTCATCTCCATGTTGGCGATTTTGATCCAGGTAAGGATTTTTGTCTTAATCTTGCTTCTTCTTAATCATTCTCCTATCTCTGTTGTATAACCTTCATTTCTTCAATCGATGAGACGATGCTTCTAGTCTTCCAATGGAATGGTTTACACAAAGAAACTTGGGAGTTCATCTTGCTTCAGGTAATTGCTTAATCCATTCTCCTCTTTCAATTTGGTATTGCATGTTTTAGGGTCGTGTATTGTTAACCCAAATTCTATGCCCTAACAGCTTTCTCGCTACAATTAGGTAGTTCTTTTGGGAGAAAAATCAATTCTCTAATCTTCATGATTAAAGAATTCTTCGCTTTTAGATTTGAACGTGCCCTGCCTTTGAAAATTCTCAAATTCCTCTCTTTCCATACCTTGTCAATACTAGAAGCAAGTGAGATTATATATATTGCTCTATGACCTTTAGGGTTAGGCTTTAGACCTCTTAATTTTTTCAATATGACAACAAGAAAAAACCCATTCCATGTCTAATGACACTTCTCTTTAATTCTTTTTCATATGCTTTACGGAAAAGGGCATTGGAAAAAAAGGCGATCCTTAGTTCCATTGTCATTCCTACATAGGACATATGTGTTGTACAAATTTAGAAATCATAGTTTGTCAATGGTGGCTATTTTTTTCAATGTAGCTAACTATTACAAAGGTATTCTGGGAGACTCGAACTTTCACCCGAAGTTGCTCGCTCACACCCTTTGCACGGCAATCTCACTTAGATCCGTTAAAGTAAGACTCAGCCTTTCCCCAACCCTCGAAGTGTTTACCTCGCACACACTCGAAGAA
>JANZLF010000007.1:20532671-20543348 GCA_026546835.1 Erythroxylum foetidum | reverse complement strand
TGTTTGAGGACTTTAGAGTTAGAATTGGATGATGAGTTCTTATTATGAAATGCTCGAAAATGTGTCATCTGAGTTCTTTATAAAGGTAATTTTAATTGGATGAGTATCCTCTGAGATCTGGCTAAATAAGTGAAGGCTATTACTGACCTTAGTGACACAGAAGAGAACAGAAACAGGACAGCTTTATAAAATCACAATAAATACAAATTTCATCATTTTTCAGCCGTCTTTAGATATGTGATAGCCATATTAGTCTTTTGAAAATGGAGATTTAAATCACCTTAATTGGATCAGAAATGAATAAGTTACAAGGATTTGAGACGGGAAGGGTCCAACTAATGACTGAATATTAAGGCTGACTATAAACGGGATATTTGGAATCCTTAATGACCGAATTAGAAAATGATCATAAAAGAAAAAATGTGAATTTATGTGTTAACTAGAGGTATGGAAATTTTTTAAAACGTCGGACCTATGTATAAAAAGTTATGCCTTCACGAATTAGACCTATGCATAAATTCATGCATGTTACCTAATAGCTTGTGAAAGCAGACAAGGAATAGAACTTGAAGTCATACCTAATACCTCTTAAGTTCAAGAAAATTAGAAAAGATATCAAAACCTCTGAGACAGTCGAGGTGTGTATAATCATGCTACTATACTTTTGTAGTAATCCTTTTCTTTTATCTTGCAACTTGTTGAATTGTTCTCGAACCTATATGACTTATTCGATATATGACTCCAGGTGATTAAGCCTAGCATGTTGTATGCGAGATTGACCAGATGATATTCAAATTCTTTGCATCTTCTGTTCCACTTGTTATGTTGAACCTATTAATTGCAATTCTTTGATGAATCATGTTTTTCTTGTTAGCCATGATTGGTGACTTCACAGGATACGCAGCTGATGGAGTGTATTATCAAACCATGTGAACATAGGTAACCCACCGGTGATGGGTTAGATCTTAGTCCTACCTAGAGAGGGCAGGCCTCCAGTGGCAGGGTTAGGCCAACCTTGTCTAAAATAAGAAAAGGGGAGATATGTCGTACTAACATGCCTCTGTCTCTTCTTAAGAAATTCAGAAAATCCAAACTCAGAAATGAGAAAGCTTAGAATTAGAAATCCTGTAGAATTCTACCAAAGAAAGAACCCAAAAATTCAGAAAGACTTCAGAAACCAAATTCATGTTTTTTTTACAACAATTCATATTGAGCTTTATTATTAATACTCATGTGATTGCCGCATTTGACATTACTACCTGTTTATTCATTGATGCCATATACTGTTGCTTAGAATGCCACAAACCATTCTTGTGAAGCTAACCTTGTGTTACCTATCCTCACAAGCATGGTAGCATATTTATATCTCACTGAGTCGTGTTGAAGACTCACCTCTCACTATCATCATTTCAAAGGATTAGCATATCGTACGAGAGAGAAATCCAAGCTTTTGAGACTCGCTTAGATAAACAAACAAGTAATTTTTTTGGCATGATGTAAATTGCAGATGCTTATAACTGCTCCATGGTTTGTCATAATCATATGTACATGATACATGTATGGATATGCTATGTTGTTGAGAATGATGTCAGTTAATGTTATGAGATGATCATAGATTGGTATATTATAAGTAGATAATGTATGTTAGAATTGCAGATTGAGATCCTTACTTCTTTCAAAACTATTAAGCAGGTATAAGGATTAATCAGACAAAGGAATGGGTCATGCCTGATTTTCAGTAGAATATAAAGAAAATAGGCTTACTACGGGTTTTGGTGGCATTAAACCTACTCATTCCCTAGTGCCAACACAGTCCAAAAGGTGGGTCGTATCATATTAGTCATTATTCTCTCTATTTTTTTAATAATCTGCTTATCAAGTAAGATGTATGGAAGTATTTAGTTAATAATAACAATAATTAATAATTAATTAATCAATTAATAATAAGAATTAATAAAAGCATGTAATAATTTATAATCCATAATAACATAAATTAAAATAACTCATAACTCACAATTCATAATATCATAATTAATAATCAAATAACAATTTATCAATAATTGATTAATACTTAATTAATTAATAAGGACTTAACATATATTCTTATTAAAATGGGTAAGAGAAACCTAGGTAGATTGATGTACTAAACACATTGTTAACAGCGAAAATGAAGGAAAAGAATTTAAAAAGATTGTCTGTCATGAGTATGACATGTTAAGTCACCTCCGTGACACCTTTTCACGTGAGTGACTTAATATGTCACGAACATGAATTTTAATACATCAATCAATTATCTATATATTAATTATTTTTAATTATAATTGAAAAAACTTAACAGGTAATGGTAAATAAATAATTTATTGAATAAGGTATAATTTAAAAAATCAATGAATTTATTATATTTTACTTATTATTAATTATGTCAAAATTAATTAATTAACTATATTTTAAATATATAAAATTAAGAAATGAAAAAATATATTTGTCACAGTGACATTAATTCACGCATGTGAATTTATACTTAATTAACTTAATAATAATAAGTAATCATTCTATTAATTATAATAATTTAATTACTTAATTAATTATATATAAAATAAATTTAATTATATTTAATAAAGTTTTATTTATCTAGTAATAATTAATTAGTAATTGTAATTATTTTTATGAATTTTAGATTAATTTCAAGTTAAATCAATCATAGATTTTGATTTGTATTGGAATGAGTTGAGCTGAAATAGAAGAGGAATATTGAAGACATAAGTTAGAAATTGTAGATAAAGCAAAAGAGAGGAAGGAGTGATGAAAAATACTGTTTTGTAAAAATTTGGCGAAAAACCTCTGTCATGATTGTGCACAATAGAGAGGGAGCTTCAGAAGAGCTGCGCAATTGTGCAGAAGCATGATCGTGGTAGAGTAACCCTCAGAGGATTGATAATGAGGAGATATCAGGAAAAGCACGATCATGAGAGCGAAGAATCAGCTGGAATTGCACGATTGTGATAATGAGAGTGCAGAAATATATAATAGTTTTGAATATCCTTCGACTTCGATTCACTTGAAATTTGGAGCATGAACTCTTCACATATTTTCTTTCCTCTCGACTCTTCACATATTTTCTTTCCTCTCGACCAAATTTCATGGGAATCTAAATTCATTAAGAAAGTATTAATTATTTAATTATAACATAATTAATTGAGTAATTTATTATAATATATTTGACACATACAAAAAAATATAATGAATTAATTTAAATACAATTATTTAATTAACTAATTAATTAATTTTGATATAAGTAGTAATAATAATTAAAATACAATAAATTAACTCATTTATGAAAATATAATTTATTTATAAATTAATTATTAATCATTAACTATTAAGTTTATTCATTTATAATTAATAATAATAAATATATAATTAAATAGTAGATGTATTAAAATAAAATTAATTAATTAAATAGCAAATGTTAATATGTACTATATATGTTGGTCATTATTAATTATTATATACTATCATTTAGTATCTATATAAGTACTCAGTATATATATAGCTTAAATAGTCATGCCTATTAGTAGACTCCCATGCTCGGTTATAACTTGTTAAGTCACAATCGTGCTTGTTATTTTGTTTTTCTTGTTACCGGGTAATTAACGCTTATGTAAATTTTTAAAATTATTTTTAAATAAATAAATATTTAAAATATTGTTAATTAGTTGATTAATTATAACATAATTAACTGATCGATTAATTATAATATATTTAACACATATAAAAATATAATTAATTAATTTAAATATGATCAATTAATTAACTCTACCTTAATCAATTAAAATATAATTTAATATTTAATTTGGATCTAAATAATTTAAACATTATTAATTGATTAAAACTTTTTTATTAAATATAATTAATATCTTTGGCTAATTTATTAATTAAGTATAATTCACACATGCTTTAATGTCAATGGGCTTAATAAGGTTAACTCTGGCAGTAGCTCTTCATTAGTTTTATTTATGTTATTATCAATTTTAAATTATTACATGATTTTATTAATTGTTATCATTAAATAACTGTAAATTATGTAATTACTAATTATTATTATTTATTATATATTATCCACAATGGTGTATGTTATTATTATTTATTAAATATTATTAATCAAGGAGCAAATAAACATAAAGTAAAGAAAATGGTTTGTTTTGATATGTTAACGAATTTTGAATAATTAGTTTATGAATTTGCTTGAGTTTAATAAAGACAATAGTTATATGCCACAAGTAATTAACACTTATGATCCAAGTAATAAAATATTGACAATTGTGATTTAACCAAAAAAACAAACCATCATGTAGATATGCACAGTTTTGAAGTTTAGGAAAACAAGAAATTAAAACACAAAAAGTACACAAGTTACATGCTTATTTTGCTATAAGAAAAAGAGTCTATGACAATTTAGGTTTTTTGTTATTGTTATTAACATCTGCATTTGACTGTTGAAGAAGATTCAACAATATATTCTAAAAATATTTTAAAAAAGGTATATTTGGTACATAATATATAAGGAAACAATTTTTTATATATAAAAATGCTAGATAGATAAATAAAGATGATAATATAATTAATGCTAAAAAGAAGTATACATATTTTGATAAAAATAAAAATGTAAAAATTGAATGAATAAATAATGATCAATAAAAATTGAATGAATAAATAATGACGAATACCTGAAATAGGTGGGGGTGTAATGTCAGTAGTGTTATTTTGATCATCAGTTGAAATTTTATTATCTTTTTCCAAATGAAGCTGAAGCCTTTTCTAATTCATCATCATCAATTTCACAATAATACATAACAAGGAACCGTTGTCTTTCATCTAGTGTGTGCACGTGTATAGGTTTGATATGAAAAAGAAATATCTTGCTTTTCAATTCTACGTACACTTTTTCTAGAGGAAGTTCCATATTTTTATTATGGGAAGGCAAAAATGTTAATTGTCAGTCATATAATAAAGATATTATAATTGTCGTTATATTAAAATCTGCACGTATAAAGTGCTTGAGAAGAAAAAAAAGCAGTAAATTGAAAAGAGAAAAGGAAAACCTGGGTTTAGCAGGAACTTTTTCTTTGCAAGAATTAAAAGTGAATGAACTCTATAAGCAGTAGCCATGAAATGAAAGCATTTCTAACATGCCATATACCAGTACTTTTGCAAGATGTGTTGGAAAGAAATATTGGCTTTAATCTATGTTGTCTGCAAATATATAATAAGATTTTTATTAAAAATAAATAAATATCAATTAAGCAATGCTAATGAGAATATTAAATGAATTTACCTTACTAGAAGAATTCAAGAAGATGATTTTGGTAATTTTCTGATGTAATCCAAAATATATATCATAATTATATCTCATATTAGCTTGTTGGTTAATAAGGGTTTTAAGTTCCTTATTATTTCATTATGCCATGGAACATAATAATTATAAATATAAAAGCATCAAAATATTATAAAATTTGTATATAATTTGATTGGTCATTAGAGTAGAGATAAAGCAGTACTAATTTTTAAGATCTGCAACTTCTTCTACTGGTGGATCAACAAGAATTGCTGAGTCAAACTAGTTAGATAATGCAACACCTAAAATGTTTCAATTATAAGATAAAAATAAAATAGAAGGATAAGTAATAAAATTTAATAGAAGGAAAAAAAACAAAAATATTGTTATAGAAGTTCACTTTTAGTCTGTGACACACAATTATCGTATAAGAATATAAGGTGTTGGTAATTTGTTGGCCCTCGTTGGTAACAAAAGAATTCCACATTGACAGTATAAGTGTTTGTTGCCTAATTAAAAAAAGAAAAGTCAAAAAAGAAAGAAAAAATATCTCAATTTTGTGAAGTATAAAGAATAATTATATGAAAAAGATGTATTATTTGATTATTAATTATGATATTGTTTATTATTAATATTATTAAAAATTTTCATTGTTGTTTTTAGTAATTAGTAATTATTACTTTTTAGTCATTATTGTTATTTATTAATTGTTAATTATGTAATTATTATTTATTTATGATTATTATTAATTATATATTAGACACAAAGGGTGCTTATGAAATGTATAACAAAACAATTTTGTTTCGTTTTTACACACCCCTCTTTCTAGTTTTAGTCACACAACCCTTCTTTGAGAGATTTTGTTGATTTTGTTTCAAGTTTCCACCAAATCTTATAAGTTTGCTTAGATTTTTCATCAAAATCTTCACATTTGTGCACTTTTTTGTTGTTTTTCTTTTTCTTTTTCCTCCCTTCCCTTTATTTTCGCAGGTTTGTATCTTTAAGGGTTGTATTTGTTTCGTTAATTTTTGCAAGTTTTCATGCTATTATGCCTCCAAGAAAGAAAAAGGTGTCGAAGCTATTAAAGCTGAGGTGGGAGGCCAAATTGCTGTAGACATTACAGCCGATTATAGTGCTCCTTTTCCCGTTTATTCCAAGGAAGAAGGCAACAGGTATGCTGCTCTAAAATCTAGATCCATTCTTGCACTATGATATTTCAATTTTGATGTGTTAGAACAAATAGAGTTGAAGGATAAATTGATGAAATTGTGTAATAAAGGCGATTTGGATGATTTGTGCATATAGATTACCCTGTTTTTCATGAGTTAACATTTGAAGTTTTTACTTCTTTGAGGTTTGAATCAAGTGAACCTAAAAATTTTTGTTTAGACTACGAGGTCAGTCTCGTAGCTTAGATGAGAAGTTGTTAGGCCAACTTCTTTATTTTTCTAAGTCATAAGTAGAAGATTCTCATCAAGATTTCTCATCTATAATTTATTGTAGGTTTTAACTGACCTGCTTGAGTTCAATGCTCATAATGCATCGAAGTCTCACATTCTTAATCTTGAATGGTTACTGTTGAAAAAATTCATGTTTTATGCTATGTTTGGTAAAAATCAAAGCAATAAATGTTCCTCTAGGGAATTATTGTTATTATATTGCATAGATGAAAGATCAAACCTAACTTGTTCTCTTTTTTCTCAATCATTGACCCAACCTGTGGCAAAGAAGGGAACATTGTTAGGAATGGGTTATTTAGCCACTACTTTGACCTAACATTTTGAAATTGATCTTACTGGACTAACCCCTATTCCTTATGAGTATTTTGATGCACCGTACTTTAGACGCGCAAAAATATTATCGCATAACAATGTGGAACTTCGAGATCCTCGGACACGCACTATAGTCAACCATAAATTTCAAATGGAGCTTCTAGTTTTTGAGTTTCTGTGGACTCATTTGAATCAAGCGAGGAACCAGAGGGGCTAACGGGTTGGGAGAGAGTATATATACTCCTGGCTAATAGTAGCAAAAAGATACAGCAGTAGCTTGACCAAATGAATGAACAAATACAACTGATAGCCCGCTAATAGCGAAACCTTGAAAAGAAAATCCAAAAGTATTAGGAGATGCAAGGACTTCACGTGCCATCTCCAACCCCATCGCCTCCACCCTCTCCATAAGCTTTCCCAACTCCCTCTTTTGTTGTTTTGTTTTTTGTATTTGTTTGCTAGTTGTTTTTAATTCTCTTGTGAGTATGCATTGGTAGTTGTTTTGTGTTGTGATTTTTGGTTTTAGTAACTGTGTTCTTTATTTTTAGTATATTAGGTTAGGAGTTGTTGCCTTAAAATTCTATCATAATAGTCAGAGTAAGATTGAGTCATATGCTTGAAGATTGAAGGCCACTTGGATAGAAGGTGAACCATGTGAATTGACTAAAGTAGTTGGTCACATAGGCTTACTCAGAAATTAATACTTTAGTGATTAGGTGATGTGTAGAAACATGACAGATTTTCATTTAAACCTAAATAAGGAGTTGAGCCTATATGACTCTATTCTATAGTCATATCATTTCTTTGATTGTGTGACACTCCCATAGGTAGTATACCTAGAACTTGCCTTGAGACAATTTGAATATACTAGATCCATGCTAAATAGAAATGATTAAGGCCCTCACTCTTTTAGCCCTTTACTTAAACAACAACCTATGTCATTGTCCCTTGCAAACCCCTTGGAGCCTTTGATCTTTTTGTTTTGTAGAAAACCTTCATTTTGAACCGTAAACCCTATTAGTTTACCCTATCATAAGTTTAATAGAGGGCTAAGTTGCATTACCTTGGGATTCTTGACAAAAAAAAATTCTGAGACATTTTGAGTAGCTTTATTCATACCTCTACTTTTACAGCACATTACATGTAGCTGCTAATGTTAGTTGTGTTTCTTGATTTTTGTGAAACAAAAGGAAAATAAACAAAAAGAAAAAGAAGAAAAGAAAAAGGTAAAGAACGACATATAGTAGCAACAAGAAGTGGGGAATATTCAGTTATATCCATTCATATGTCTTAGAAATCATTTTGTGTTCGTTTGCATACTGAGTACTCTATGAGTGCTTGTGATGAGCCCTTAATCCTCTTTGACATACCTTAAACCCTAGCCCCATTATAACCCTCAACAAAGTCCTTTTAATCTATTTTTGCATGTAATCATTGTGGAGAAGAATTGGCATATTTGCAAGCCTATGGTACTGTACTTTTCTAACCTTAAACACTTGAATGAAATGAGTGAATTCGGTGAGGAAGATACATTTTGAATCTATGCTTGTCTTTGGTTGATAGTGTCATAATTTGAGTTTGATTATGTATTCCTATAGTCATGATGTGTGTAGTAATTGGACATTCAAGTAACTAATGTTTGAAAAATTGCATGTTCTTAATCTTTGGGATGATGAATTGATATAATGGATTGGTTGTTTCATCTATTTTAAGTGTGACATCTCACATCAGTTGGAGAGGAGAACGAAGTATTCCTTATAAGGGTATGGATACCTCTCCCCCATAGATGTGTTTTCCCAAGGGTGGGAAAAGCAAAAGCATGAGGAGTTTGACCCTAGAGGCAACCCAAAGCTAACAATATCTATAAACGGGTGGTTTGGGCTGTTACCAACAGTATTAGAGTCGATATCCGAACTATTGTGCTAGCTTGGCTGGGCCCTAAGGAGGTAGAGAGTGTGAGATCCCACATCGGTTGGAGAGGAGAATGAAGTATTCCTTATAAGAGTATGGATACCTCTCCCCTATAAGTGTATTTTCCCAAAGGTGGGAAGAGCAAAACCGTGAGGAGTTTGGCCCTAGGGACAATCCAAAGCAGACAATATCTATGAGCGAGTGGTCTGAGCTATTACATTAAGTGTTTCTTCGTGGGTTTTAGTCCTCTTTTATTTAATCTTTAACATTTTCTGCATCTTTTCTTGATCTTTGAAGTGTTTAGTTTTTTCTTTATATTATCCAGTGTTTGAGGGTAGTTTTGGAGCCTATTTGTGGGATGGATTAATGCACATCACTGATGAAGTGTGTAGGTATCAAATTTGCAACCGTGGATGCAGTATAGATGATTTAATGGCACTACTGGATAGATTTAGAGAATTCAGATGACAATGAAATCTAGTGGAGAGGAAGGACAATGTGTGAGGAGTTTACAGAAGGAATGAGGAGGGCAGAGAGCAATGGATTCTGTCGGATTGTTCATGATTATGAGCAGTTAAATATTTTGTATGAGTTGTTATTGAATTATTTATAGACCTCAAATTTGCAACCTTTATTAGGCCCATTGACATTAAAGCATTGTTAAAAAAAAGTTAATGCAACACCTATGAGAGTGTGTGAATTATACTTAATTAATAAGGAAGTCAAAGATTTTAATTATGTTTAATAAAAAAATTTAATCAATTATTAATATTTAAATTATTTAGGTTGAAATTAATTAATTAATTATATTTTAATTGATTGAGCAATAACTTATCGTTTAGTTAATTAATTAATTATATTTTAATTATCTAATTTTATTTTTATATGGGTTAAATATATTAAATTAATTAATCAATTAATTATGTTATAATTAATCAAGTAATTAATAATATTTTAATTAATTATTTATTTATTTAATAAAAATGTTTTAAATTATATAGGAACAAAATAGCAACTCCCATGTCACACCTGTGATATATCTTTATTATTTTTTTACTTACATATAATAATATTTTAATTTATTATATATATTTTATCCATTTAAAACAAATACATTACACTATACATTTCCTAAATTTTTAAAATTTTCATTTGAAAATTTTACTAACTAATATTACTAATTCATTTCTAATATTCCAACTTATATATTTTTAATGTGAAGAATTTTAACCTTCTTTAGAAAATATATATTTCAATATTTAAATATTTATAATTTTATTACAAATTTTTAAATTACCCGATATTCATTTATACATTAAATAATTTAATAATATAAGATGTTTAAAGTAAATAATCAAATTAAATTAAGTGGGCATTATATTACTACACTATCTACTAGTATAATACTAAGGATGAACGGGATGGACGAGCATAGAATTCCATCCCGTCGTTCTTTATTCTGTTTGTCATTTTTATTTATCTTCAAAATAATCCGACAGTTCAGTTTTTTTCTCCATTGTTTCTTATTTTATTTTTCATTTTTAATTAAACATAATTTATAATTTTCACTTGCGTCTTCTGTTTGCAAAAGGAGGCTTAGGAGCTGAAATTGGATCAGATTTGAAGTCTAAATATTCAAGGCAAGGGGATGAACGAAAT
>JANZLF010000007.1:20309558-20320144 GCA_026546835.1 Erythroxylum foetidum | reverse complement strand
GCCGATGGCTATAATTATATTAGCCACTGAGCTGTGTAGCTCAACCCATTACTTTCCCTCCTCAGGTGCAGAGCAGGACGATCGTTGATCTTGCAAGGCATCGGAAACTTCGAGCTAGTTAGGAGCTTTGTATTAAGTTCGTATTTTGGTTAGCCGCCCGCATATCATCATGGAGCATATTTTCATGTATTTTGGATTGAAACTTATTTTGTAATTTGGATGATTTCGAACACTTGTTAAATGTCTTCAGGTTGTACTGGCATGAGTTTAATTTATGATTTAAATGCATGTGTAAGTGCTGGATTGTATGAGAATGGTTGTGTGCGAATTATGATCGAACTATGTTTATGTCTATGTGTAAATGTTGGGATCGGGTCCGTCGTTAAGGGGCGCCGTCGCCGGCGCGACCCGAGGGCCCCCCTCGGGAGTCGGAGATCCAGAACTCAGGCCCAACAAACTGCCTTAAATGTTTGGGATATGCTTAGAACTTATATTTTGGAGTTCATAGGAACATGAAGTCAATGTACAGCTTTGATAGGCTTTAAGCATAACAATCATTATCATAGTGATATCATTAGAATATTATATGAGGCGTTATATGACAGATAGAGTCGTCCGCCTTTATATTTGGATGAATAAGGCTTAAAAATAGTTGAAGGCTAGAAATAATTCGAAATAATGTTGATAAGTGAAATGAAACTATAATAGAAATTAAATGAATTAAGAAAGATAAACAAGTTGGTTAGATCAACACCAAAGGTATGGAATATAGTGAGGTGGGCATAAGAGTTAAGTGTATTAACACTAAAGAGATGTGAATTATCAAGTGAAAGATGAATTTTTTTTTAGAGTATCGCCTTGGCAAGGTGTGCTCAGGTTAGGAAAAAGAATCAACTAAGCCCGAATTGTATTGGTCCTTGTGAAACTGTTGAGAATAGGACCATTGACTTATGAGTTAGTATTACTAATGAAAGATGTTTCAGATTCACATAGTGTTGCATGGATATGTTTAGGAAATATTTTTATGATTTGATATATGTGTTATTGATACTGGAAGTGAAATTGTGAGTAATATAAAATATAATTGAGGAAACAGTTAAGATAGTATGATGTCTGAATAGGCGACTGGAAAATCGAGTGATTCCATTGACCATAGTCAAGTGGAAGAAATTTTTTGAGTGATGAAGTTAAATGGAAAATAGAGGAGCATATAAGGAAGCAATAACCCTGCCTTTTTTATTAATCAGATAAGAATTTTGAGGATGAAATTTATTAAGAGGAGAATTGTAACATCTCGTTCCTATATTAAGGGTTAGAACCTATGTTTCTATAATTGAGAAGTAGCAATGAGAGATTCAAAAAAATCCATTTCATGCTCATGCATAATGTTAGCATACACACAAGTGAATTTGATTATCACACACATTAAAATGATTTTACATTCATTCATTGACATGTTTGGGTATAATCAATCTATAAATGTAATTATATTTGGAATTTGTGAATTATATGGTTAAAAATTAAGTTGGAGTGTATAAGTAGTGAATTATAATTTTTGGAGAAATATGATAATTTTTCAAAATTTAAGGATATTTTTGGACTAGGAAAAACGCCAAATGGCAGAACAATTGATAAATGGCAGTAGAAATAGGAGTCAAATGGTAATGAAAATTTTTATAAATGACTTAGGGATTTATTGACAAATGTCATTGAAAATTGGGAGACAATTGGATTAGAAATTAAAGACAAATGGACTAGTTAAATAAAAGACCTAAAAGAGATCTTAAGAACCACACCACTTATTTAAATAATGATTTTTCACTTGCCCATTACGATACATAATTCTTTCATCTCCATCTTCTTCATTTTCTTCACCTTTCTCTCCTTCATTCACAACCATCCCACCTCAACCTCATCATGTTGATTTCTTTTCATCTTTTTCACTTTGTTTCTTCAAGATTCATTGTCTTCTCCATCTAGCTACTAAAAGACCCAACCTATTTCACCTTAAAAGGGTGATGATCGTATATGTTGAAAGAGCTAGGTTTTATGGTGATCAAAGAAGCCTTGGGTAAATCAAGTATGTAACCTATTAATCTTCATGGCTTTGATGAATGAAGCATATTTGATGATAGTTAGAGGTTAAATGTTTATAAAATGAGGATGGGTACATATTAAAACCTGAATGAGTAATAAGGTGAATTAATGTCTTGCTTTGGTGTTTTGATGGGTAATAGATTATAGAATGATATAATATTGGATTAATTGAGTAAATGGTGTTTAAAGTGTGCTGGAAAAATGTTAGTTGTAACATTTTCCACTAATTATGCATCTGTAATTTAGCTATAACTTGTTCTGTAGATATCCAAATAGAATTTTTATTTTGATTAAATTAGAGACATATGGATACATTTTTCATTAAGAATCGAATTCAAATTTTGTCTTTAAGTGTTTCAAAATTTGACTTGAAGTTGAGTATTAGGTGTAGTGAATTAATAGATGAATACATGTGTTTGTGTTTTGATTTGAGAGCATGAAAACCATGAGTGATGAGTTGTTATATAGATGTTATAAGTTGTGAATTAAAGGTATAGTGAAAGTGAAAGTTATGTTAACCAAAATGTTGGGTTATGTTCTTGAAATAAGATGAATTAAAATGATAGTTAGTAGTGAAATGAAAGTGGAAATGAAGATGAGTATGTGCAGAAAGTTGATGATGAATGTATATATGTGTATCTTTTGTTTTCAGTATTCATGAGCAATCATAAACTATAATTTATTTATGGGTGATATTGAGTTGAAATGGAGTTAAAAATGATGGGGGAATGATGAGAAAATTAAACTAGAAATGATAGACCAAGCATAAAGTGTTGAATATAGCATGTAAATAATTTGAAATCTAGAAAATAAGGATACAATTGGATATATGTTAGGGAAAGTGGCATAACTTTTTTGTAGAACTCGGATTAAGGTTATTTAAGTATTCTTTGAAAGAGCACTTCAAGTTCTACAACTTCTATGAATACCCCGAAAATGATTTTGTTGTTTAGAGGGTCAAAAATATAACATTTCTTTAAGAGACCCATAAAGGTCCCTCAGCGGATATGGATGTTCGCCTAACGGACATTGGCCATTTGCTCTTAATTAAGGCTTAAATGGAGCTTCAATTAAACCTAGAATGATGCTTTGATTAAGTGACTAATGTGTGATATGTTTGAAGTGATAATTGGGGTTATAATTTAGTGAATGAATGGATGATATCAAAGTACCAAAGGCATGAGTATAATGAGAATGAGGATGTTCATATGATTGCATTTATGATCCAAAGGAGTTGAGTAATATGTATTAAGCAAATGTGAATGATAATTGGGTATTATGAGAGCTTATAATGTTAGAAAAGAAATGACGAGAAATTGGTTTATGATATTAGAATAACCAAGTGTTCTTGAGGTGTAATCCTATAGATAAGCTAAACACATACAAAGGATAAGGATTGAATGGTGAACTTAGAATGATCATGAACAAATGAAATGTAAATCTAAGTTCAACTAGACATATATGAATTATGAAATGAGAATGAGCATAAGATGTGAATTTAGATAATAAAACTAGGATTGTCATTGAGCATGCTTTATACACAACACACACACATATATAAATGTGTGTATGTGTGTGTGTGTGTGTGTGTGTGTGTGTGTGTGAGTGTGGTTGAGTATTCATAAGGTTGTGCAATTAATGATGTGTATGCAATATGTGTTTTGCATAATGACGATGCAGGATAGAATGTCCGTATCCAGATGTTTTCGGGTTATGGAAGCTAATGCTAATATGGTGCGTATTGTGAGTCAACCTAAACGATCTTACTTTAATACTGTTTAAATTTTGTATTGAATGATTATGTGAATGTGATTGTACTGATTTCGAATACTGAATGTTCAAGGCATTTGATGCAAGAAATAAATATTGTAAGTGCCCGTTGAATGTGAATTGGACTGACTATGTGATACTCAACTTGATTGTTGAATGTTTGGTTAAGTTTCGAAAAAAAATGTGAATGTGCATATGAATGAAATAAGTGATTCTCAACTTAAATGCTGAATGTCAGACCAAGGCCCGAAGACATGTGTAAAGTGAAATAAAGTGATTGATTGACTGAAAGCTTAGAAAATGAAAAAGAGTTTAAAGCTCAAAAAGTGATTATGAGTCAAACGCTCACTATTTATAATGAGCCCGGTATCTCCAAAGGATATGAGACAGTTATCAATAAGCCCGGTATCCATAATAGATACGGGACAGTTATAAGCACTCGGCCTTAATAATAATAATTGAAAGTGAGTCTCATGAGCACTGCATATGCATTTGATAGGTATAAGATAAATGGTTGGAATAAATAGTTTGAATGATTTCTGAATGTGATATATGAATAAAGTAAATATGAAATGTATGTGACTCAACATGATGATAAATGAAATGGTGTGAAATATGTGATTGTATGTATTAATGTGTTATGTGATTTAATGAGCCATCGAGGATGGTCCACTCACTGAGTTTGCAAAACTCACCAAAATTGCAACATTATTTTTTAGGTTCAAAGGAGTTACCCTTTTAGGTAAACAGGAGCTAGCTATTGCATTCGAGTAGGCGAAAGAGGTCGGGATCAGTTCGCATCTACATATATATTTTCTTATTTTTGTATCAAATTGTGTATTCTGCAATTATTGTATCATGTGTAATTGAATAATTCTGTTTGTAATAATTTTCCAATTTGGAATTGTTTGTAAATGAGATTGATTAATGAGTGTATTAGCACTTACAATGAAAGTGTTCACGAATAAAGTGGTCATATTTGTTTATTGATTTTTCCCATATGCTTGTGATATTTTTAAAAAATTTGTAATGAGTTCAACTGTTGATTGCTCTAGCATGTCACCCTCATAGAGTATGTTCTCGAATACCTTCAGTATGTTTAGGGATATTCCCTATAAGAGTGGGGTGCTATATATTATTGTTCACAGATGAAGCTGAATATCATCAATATTGACAACCCTGATGTTTCAAATTGTGTCACTTCACTTTTGAAACAAAGGACCAATGATCGATGTTATTGACTACATAAATATTACAAATCTTTTTCTTCAGATAAGGAGGTAAAGAGATACATGTTTCGGAACGAATATCTCTAAAAAATTTGTGTGATTATTGGGCCTCTCCCACCAATCAAGTTCGTTTTCTTTCACTTCACATTTGCTTCCATTAATCTTGTTACAAGATTTAATGACTATTTTTTCCTTTATTTAACAAAAGTGTGACAAGGCCAAGTTTAATAGTGAAAAAATAAAAACTCCTCACAACTAAGGCTCCAAATCATTTATTGTCATGTGAAATGAATATGCAAGTTCTTTGTTTACACATTATAATTATATTAGCAATACAATATTATTTATTATGTTTTGAATAGTTTTTTCCATAGAATAGAGTCAAAAGAAAAAAAAATATGGAGAAGAGTTTTATCGGATCACACTATACAAAATGACACACTATAAAGAAGATAAAGATTGGATGTCTAAAGAAGCGCATAATAATTATGTAAGTATAAAAATTTGTTTAAATTTTAAATTTATTTATTTATGTAGTACTAACTAATAATATTTGAATTGAATATTATTTTGTTTTTAAATTTTAAAATAAGATGAAGGACTTGTTGCCAATATCAATGTCTGATGAAAATAAGCCAAATGTAGATGACATTTGCAACAAAGTGCTTCGTATAAGATCCAGCTGCATCAAAGGTCTTAGACTTGAGCCTAAACCAACTACTTTATCCTCATCAAGACCACCATATATTAACCGTCTTTAAGGAGAATCGGTTGTCTAAGGCTAAATTAGAAAGTAATTAACAATAGTTATAACGTAATGAAAATGTTTTTGCTAAGCTTGAAAAGTACGTAAAATAATTACTTGGTCCGAATTATGTAAGTAATGACGATGAAAACGAGTCTTAATATTTGTAATTTTATTTTGTACATAACTATTTTTGTTAACATTTGTAATTAACATATAATGCCATTTTATTGTTTATATAAAATGCTTCTTGTTGGGCCCCAAATTTTTTTTCTATTTATTGATTTATTTATTTATTCGTTTACTTTATTTATTCATTATTTTTGCTTTAATTGTTTTATTTATATATATATATATATACATTTTAAATATATTTGAGTATTAAAATTTGCAAGTATGAATGGGAATTAGAATTTGAAATTAGAATGAAGGGTTTTGATTAAGTTGGATTAATTGTAGTAGGCTTATAACTGTAGAGCCATATGAGACAAAAGTAAGGGCAAATTGGGAAAGTCCTTATGAGTGGAGGGCTTTTTTGGAAAGAATGGGCATTAGAAATAAATGAATTAGAAAGAAGGAGAGGAGAAGTTATCATAGAACCAAAAGGGAAGGAAGACAAAAACGTGAGCTAAGGAGAAGAAAGAAAGAAAGAGTCGTGGTAGCTTGAAGGGAGGAAGAAAGAAGAAGAAAAAGAAGAGAAATCTACTTGTTAGAGGTAAGTTATATCTTTGCTACGCTAGATTCAAGAATGGGATAAAATGGAGGTTAGGGTTTGTGTAGGGATTGAAGGAAGAAAGAAGAGAAAGGTGAAACCAAATGGATTTTTGGGATTTCTAAGTTAGAAGTTCGGTTCTCTAGCGTAGATGGCCTATGGGTAGGTTCGATTTAAAGATGATTTTATCTTTGCTTAATTTGTGAATGTTATGACTTTTTTTGGAATGTATTCATTGAATGGAGTATGGTTTAATTGAAGAGAATCAAGAAAACCCCACTCAAGACAAGGAGGAAGGGCAATCTTGAACTCGGATTTTGACAATTAGGTGGGTAACATTTTTATAGTTGTTTTGTGATGGGCAAATGCCCTATGTGTGTTCTTTCTTTTTGTTTAAATTTCGTACATGTTGAGTTATGGCGTATATTTGAAAGTGCATGATGAAATAGATATGTTTCCTTTGATATGAATGAAGAGTATGAAACTATGATGATTTGGTAGAATGAAAGAAGCATAAAAGCGCCGTTTTTGCACTTGAATATTTGAGCATAGATTGGTTGTGATTGGAAAAGAGAGAACCTATTTCGTTAGTCTCGTGCATGATGACCCATAGTCTTCTCCCAGCTGCCCGCTTAAGGCCACGAAATCCTGAGAAATCGGACTCGTTTTGTTTACAGTGTAAACCGTTTTGTTTATGGAACTCTCGAGCCATTTGTATGCATTTCATCATTAATTGTGTTTATGATGCATAATACGTGTCATGATTGATAGAAGTTCTCATGTTATGCTTTATGTGATGATTCTGGTTGATTATGCTTTATGTGATAAGGTTGGTTATTTATGCATAATATGTAAATTGCTAATGTTTTGGATTCTTGATTATGTGTTGTATGGCTCATTACTCGATGGCTATAAACGTGTTAGCCACTGAGTCGTGTTTGCTCACTCCACTCTCCCTCCTCAGGTGCAAATCAAGTCAAGCACTAAACCTTGCAAGGCATCGAAAAAACTCCAAGACTTTAGATACTTTTGTATTAAGTTAGTGACTAGCTTTTGAATAGCTTTATAAGCATATCAAACATTGAGCATCTCATATATTTTGTATCTTGTGCTTAATTCATGGTGGATATGTTGATATGTAACTAAAGCTATGCATGAACTCTTAATTATGACTGGAAAAGAGAATGAGAACTCTAGTATTCTCTTCCTTGTGTGTTTGTGTTGGTTTGCGAATTGTTTATGGCCTTGCAAAGGAATGTGTATGTGCATTTATTCATTGTTGAGTTGCTGTTGGAGTTCGCTTGGAATAGCTCATTGGAAATTTGAAAAGGATTATGAGCTGTTGAAGTTGGGCGTAGATGCTGCAATTTCCAGGCTGAAGTGCTCATAGGGTTAATTTTGGGTATGTTATGCTTTAAGGCAAATTCTGGGCTGATATAGATTGAATGGGATCAATTAGCCTTCTTGAGAGTTGCAGACGAGCTATAGAGCTTTCCCATGATGTATAACTAGCTATTGTTAGGATGTGTTAATTGGAAGAGGTGAGTTGTTAAAGTGGAGTGCAGGTGTTGCCAAAAATGGTAGATTTTTAGTAGTAGAGACTTTGAGTCCATATTTGACCCTTATAGAGTTGGAAGTTGTGCTTATGATCTTCACGGAAGTTGTAGAGCGTTCTTTTTACCTTTTTATAGACACCAAGTTAGTGAAATTTGGAGTTCTGGGTCAAAAGTTATGATGTTTACAAGTTTTGGTACTGTTAAGGAGCTTGTCGATCTGTCACCTTGAAGCAAACTTTTGACCCCTTTAGAGACCGAGCTTGCTTTTGCGTCCTTCTTGAAAATGGTAGATCTATCTTTGATCTTTCCATCGATACCAAGTTTATAGGATTTGGAGTTCGGTGCCAAAAGATATGAGGGTTAGAAGTCAGAAGGGTTGGATTCGCTTAGCGGGGCCGAGCGCCCGAGCGCCCGCGCACCTGAGGGCCCAAGCGCTCAGTCGCTCACCCCTTCGGGCGAGCCTGGGCTCGCGTGCCCATGTGCGCCTGGTGCGCGTCCTTTGGGGTCAGTTCTTGGCCGACCGACCTCTCTTCCTTCTATTGGCCATAACTTTTTAGTCCGACCTCCGATCGACCTGATTTTTGAAGCGTTGGACTCCTAAGAAAAGCGTTGGGCTCCTAAGAGATTTTTTATATCTCCATACCTGGTTGATCAGTAGTGTTATTAAATTGAAAAAGGTGGATTGAAACAAAGTATGATGATCGGTTGAAAAAGTCTGACTATGCTTCAGTGTTTTGGGGATATCTCGACTTGTAGAGATCCGAATGAGGCGATCCTTGTTCCAAATTAAAATAGAGACATGGGGCTATAACTTACTTGAAGGAACTAAATTCCAATTCGGTCCCTAAACTTTTCAATTTCTGACATGAAGTTGGGTAGAGTATCCAGTCTTGGTTTGTTTTCTTTAAGTCAGTATTTTGGTCATAACTTCTCCTTTTCTAATCCAAATTGAGCGTTTTTGGTGGCGTTGGAATCGTAAGAATATGGGGAACTATTGTTCTTAAGAAGCTGATCCGAAATTTCAATTGGAAGTTCCCCAAATTGTGATCAGTAAGTTGTCGATTTTGGGTTTTCTATGCTTTTATGCTTCCAAATGTTGGACTTCGGAGACGGGGTACAACACTATATGTGAGATAAAGAAAGATTTATCTTATTAAATTTTTGATTCCAATGAGGTTATTCAGATTATGGTATAACAGATAATGGAGAAATTTAATTCTTATTGGTATATGGTTGTATATATTGTTGCAGTCATATCTATGTTGGACCTGAGATACAAGATGGAGAAGATTAATTTTGTATATGATGTGTTGTATAGTGATCAGGGCCCAAAAGCACATAACTATCATTAAACAATTATGGTATGATTTGTTTAATGATTATCAACTTTGATTGGACAACATTCAGGATTGGAATTGTAGTAGTTCACGCTGTTCAACTTCGAATTTGATTTCAAGTTTAGGATCATTCTAAGAGCAGTTTGTTACTTGCATTTACAAAATTTATGAAAGAAAAAGGGCTAGGACTTTGTACAATATCATAGAGTTATTGGACGAAAAATTGTGTAGTCGAAGTTGAAGATGTGCAATTTGACGTATTTTTATGATAAAGGAGTTGTGAAAAATAATTTTTTGATCATATAAGTAATTGCACGAGACCTATTAGCAATTCCATCATCTATTATTGGTTCGGAGTATTGGTTTAGCACTAGTAGTCAGGGTTCTTAGTCTTAGACATAATGTTTCTATATATAGAATAAGTGAAATAAACTATTGACGATCTGACTACAACAATTAGCTTCTCTCTCTAGTCTCTACTCTCTAATCTTCACCCTCCACTCTTAGAGTCCCAGTTCAGAACATATTTTATGATTTTATCTTGAATTTTTGTAAATTTTATCATTCAAAAAATTTAGGTTATCATTTTTGTAAATTATGTCATTAATTAATGAATTTTGTTCTTATCATCAATTAAATGAATTTGTCACTTTATATATAATTTTTTTCATTTTTTTTATAATCCTATCCTCTTTCATTAATGAATTTAGTTTCATCTTATTCAATTAATCAATATATGTATATATATACATATCATTGATTCATTATAAAATTTTAATTTAATTTTTATTAATCAATTAAAAATTTGAAATTCGTAGCTTCAATTAATTGAAAATTTCACTTTATGTATAATATATATTTTTTCATTTCCTATAATCCTATCCTCCTTCATTAATGAATTTGGTTTGATCTTATTCATTTTATCAATACATGTAAATTTTGTATATTCATTCATTATAGAATCTCAATTTTTATTAATTAATTTAAAATTTAAAATTTGTAACTTCAATTAATTGAATTTCTCACTTTATATACATACATACATACATACATATATATATATACATACATACATACATACATATATATATATATATATGTATCTATATATATATATATGTTTCTTATAATCTTATCATT
>JANZLF010000007.1:20243881-20262021 GCA_026546835.1 Erythroxylum foetidum | reverse complement strand
AAAGGCATTGAATCTATTTCAGAAATCTCACAATTATGCTCCAATTATCATGAAACAACACTTAGGTTGAAATAGAATCCTATCCTCAACTTTCATTCAAAATTTGGAATCTTAAACACGTTAATTCAATTTTTTTTTCTTCACATCAATTGTAGACCTCTATCTCTAGTTTCTAACAAATCAAAAATCACTTCAATTGGAGGTCTACATCATTTGTTATGACCCAAAAACTAAAACAAATCAGTTAAGAAAAATGGGTCTCACCGCGACAAGGAGCAGCTCGCCGCGACGACAAGGAGCAGCTCGCCACGGCGTACGAGAGTGGTTAGCCACGGCGCGGCATGTTGGGAGCTCGCTGCGGAGAATTTCCATAAGCTCGCCGCGGCAAGGCCCTCGTACACGCCGCGGCGAGGCCCTCGCACACGCCGTGGTGAGAACATTAATTCTCGTCGTGTTGTGGCACAGGCGCCGCGACGCGCGGATTTTAGGTCTTCTTCTCCGACAATTTTTTCACTCTTTTCTCTCTAAAATCATCCATAACTCAAAACTCAACTACCACATATTTCACATTTAAACCCATAAATGCATTTAACTAACAAATAACTAACATAAGAGAGATTTCCTTACCTATTTAAGCTTCCAACTCTTCAACACCTACGGCTCCCTCTCAAAACCACACAAAACTTCATCATCTTTAGGGTTAAGCTTGGCTTTGCACAAGGAGAAGATGCAAGCAAGCAAGTGATCAAGCAAGGGTCAGGTAGGGAGAAGAAATCAAGAATCGATAAAGGCAGGAGAAGGCAAGCCCTAAAATGGAGGAATTGATTTACAGCCAAAGAGATTTTCGCAACTTTCAAAAGGGAAATTTAAAACCTAAGGAATTTAAAGGGTTGCTCTCTCTTAACAATAGTTCTAGGGCTCAAGGTATAGTATTCTTCTTTTCCTCAAATTCTCTTTAAATCTCTTTCTCTTTCCAAACTCATTTCTAGTCAAATTATCCTCAAATTCCAATGTTTCCACATTTTTATTTCCTAAAAGTCAAATGTTTATTTTCCCATCACCATTGAACAATCATTCTAATATCATTTAGTCACTCGGTCCGTCACCTAGAAAATTCTCCGGTCTAGATATTTTCTCCCAAATTGCCAGAAAATTTCTAAGAATCACTCTAACAACTGAAAATCACTCCTAAGACATTCAAATTCAAATTTCAAACACAATTATCCCCAAATTCACAAAGCACAACATATTCACAAATAAATACCGGGAAATGCCATGAGTGCATGTACATATATGTGCATATGTAAAATGTCTCATTCCTCTCTATATCGAGAGGCCAAATGAATGAACAAATCAAAATATGCAATGTGACCTACTAGCCTATCCCAATTTACCAATATACCCTTCCCATCGGTGATGGGATGTTACATTCAACATCAACTAATCCAATTCATTTCATAATATTTCAGATTTCATCTTAATCCCCACCATTCCACTTAATACATAAAGTGAACATATATGAGTAAGCATGTTAAAACCTTTAAAGAGTTTTAGACCCCTTAAAAGGGCTATATTTAATCAACATAAAAATAGTTAGAAAATTGTTTGAAAAGTCACCTAGCTTTTTTATATGAGAGTAAATACCTTGTTTTGAGTACCTTGGTTACTTAAATAGGTTATTATCTTAAATGGTTATGAACAAAACTCTTTAATTTCAACCTTTTATTGTTACAAAGCTAGTAAGGTGACATTTTTTATGTTTTCTTATTCACATGCTACTATTTATTTCTTTTTTAATTTTTATGTGTTGGGTAATGGAAATGCTAAAAATAGAATTCACATTTAACTTAATGCATGTATAAAATATACACAAAGTGTCATAATGCAAATCAATTATATTCTTAATCATCACAACTTACAACTATATACCTAAAAAAATTATATAACAATCACAACCGTACTTATAATGAATTATCACGATCAACATCCTTTTAAAAGTTTCTTGATTTTTTCATTGTTAAGCTAATCAGAACAAAACTGATAAGCTTGACTTATAAATCCCTCCCCTATATTTAATTTATACATTATCCTTATTGTAAAAAAAACATGCAAGAATAATGAAAAACATGAAAAATACTGATAGTAAGTGAGGATAAATGTTACTCCACTAATAGCAAAAGATTTCTAGCCTTGTCTAATGTCATTAACATCCATTTAATGCTGGTGAAATCTTCTCAACCTTGATGCATTAAGGTGATGTTACTTTCATAGCCTATAAAACATAATATCTTAAGTAATGAAATTAGAACCATGAGATTAAAACTTTGAAACAAACTAAACTTCTAACGAAAATCTTACATACTAGTCATTCTAAATAAAAACATTTAATTATTAGGTTGTCTCCCAACCAATGCTTCTTTTTTATTCTTTTAGCTAGGCTTCTAAGTAAGAACATCACTTAATTTGGATCTTTAATCAACTACTCACTTCCACCTATCTTTTTAAGTAAGGGCTCATTAGCTTACAAATAAGCCACATGTTATAATATAATAAGGACATACGGTATTAAATTTATAAAACAAAGTAAATCCTTTAATGCCCTTTTTAATAATAAACTAACAATATAATAAGGAATAATAGGACCTCATGAATTATTGATTGACTACGACAATTTGTTTTATGAGAAGTAAAACCCTTCATACCTAAGACAACTATCAATAATTCCTTGATAACTATCTTCTTTGGCTTATCTTCTTCATCTTCCTCTGTCTCCTTTTCCTTGTTGTCTTGAACAATAGCTTCCTCCTTTTCTTCAACCTCCAACCTCTCTCCATACCATAAGTTTTCATATTCCCTTGTTCCCTCAAATTTGGCTAGGAGTATCCAGATAAAACACCTAGTAACTCTTTGAAAATAAGCTCAATGAGCCAAATAGTTAGAAGCCCTTTATTATGGAAAAAGGCAAATACCTTTTTAGTTTCATAGACGACAACCTTGATTATAGTAGTGACTTTTATACGGAGCTCTTAGTGTAACATCCCTTCCCCATATTAAGGGTTAGGACCTCAAATTTCAGTACATTTTAGTTCAAATAGAGATTAAGAAAATGCATTTTTCTTGCTCATGCGTAATGTTAGCATATATGCACATAAATATTGAATCTTTGTATATAAAAAAATGGTACATGTATTCATTGACAACTTCTGGGTATAATTGATGTTAAATGTAATTTTTGTTAAAAATGAGAAGTAGATGGAGTAGAAAGAGTAATATAGGTATGAATTGTGATAAGGAAAGAGTTGGAAACAAAAGTGTTGGTTGATCTGGAAAATGTTCACTAAGTGTGATTCGGTCTGTTAGCCATAACTTTTTCTCTAGTTATCCAAATGAGAAGCTTCTTTGTTTGTATTAAACTAGAAACATATGGCTATATTTCTTATGAAGATATTGAATTTCAATTCTATCTCTAAGAATCTCAAAATTTTTCATGAAGTGAGAACTGAGTGTAGTACATTGGTGGATGAATGTAAAATTCATCTTTGGATTTTAAGGGAAAATTTGGGATTTGATCTAGATATATTTTAGCAAAGTTTCCTTCTTGAGATTTTTAGATCTTTCTTTTATCTATCCAAAGGTATATAGTATGAGAACTTTGGAAATTGGATTCGAAAGTCATGTTTACAATTTTTTCTGTTACTGTTCATAAACTTCTTTTGGGCTACTGTTCACCTTACATCTTTTGTTTCATTTTCTGTCCTTTATAAAATGGAATTTGTCTTTAAGGTATTTATGAAAGTTGTAGCTCTTGAATTTCTCTTTCAAACCATACAAAGAAACCTAAATCTGATATCTGTAGAGAAAGTAATGATAATTGCAAACTTCTTTTATGTTACTGTTCATAAACTTTTTTTGGGTTACTGTTCACCTTACATCTTCTGTTCTATTTTTAATCATTTAGAAGATAGAATTTGTCTTTTAGGTCTTCATAAAAGTTGTATCTCTTGAAGTCCTATTCCAAACCATCTAAAGAACACCTAAATCTGATATCTATAGAGGAAGTTATGGCAATTGCAAGCTTCTTTTATATTACTGTTCATAAACTTCTTCTGGGTTACTATTTACCGTACATCTTCTATTCCATTTTTGATCCTTCAAAAGACGGACTTTATCTTTGAGGTTTTCATGAAAGTTGTAGCTCTTGAAGTCTTATTTCAAACCATCTAAATAACACATAAATCTTATATCCATAAAGGAATTTATGACAATTGCAAGCTTCTTTTATGTTTCTATTCATAAACTTTTTCTAGGTTATTGTTCACCTTATACATTCTGTTTCATTTTTTATCCTTCAAAAGATAGAATTGGTCTTCTAGGTCTTCATGAAAGTTTTATCCCTTGCAGTCTTCTTTCTAACCATATAAAAAATACCTAAATCCAATATCTTTAGAGAAAGTTATACTAATTGTCCCACGATAGGTTCAATTTGATTGAGGATAAAACTAGATTGGATGCTTTTGACCATAACTTATTCTTTAGACACTCAAATGAATTGATTCTTTAACCATTGGACTTGTAAGACATTGATCTACATCTCCACTAAAAATCGTATCCATCTGAAGTGAAGTGAGAGAGATTGAGTGAAAAACATGGGACGGGTACAGTGTGTGTGTTTTTAAATACTATGAACTGGTGTTATTCCATTGAACATACTTCAGTATTTTGATGATTTCTAGATCGGTAGAGCTCCAAATGAGATGATTTCTCAGTTTTGGTGAACTAGAGACATGGAGCTGTTGTGAAGAAATTAGAATCTAATTTAGCTTCTAAGATGTTTAAATTTCAGATAGAATTTGTGCATGGTATACTGATTTGGACACAGAACAGTCCAAAAAAATGTTTGAAGTATATCTTTCGAATCACTGAACCGAATTGAATGATTTTTGTGTCATTAGAAACTCAAGACAATGGGGGACATCTTCTGAAAGAAAGTGTTATGTTAGAGTGTTTAAGGGTAATGTTGGCAAGACACGTAAGTATAAAAGACATAAGGCATAATTGGAAGGGCAAATGGGACAATTTTCAATCATTAATAATTGGAAGAAAAAGTGTTGTATTAATTATAAATGAAGAAGAAAATGTGAATGGGAGGATAAGCAAAAGAGAACAAAAAAAAATAGAGAGAAATAAAAAGAGAGTTTGGTGGTTTGAGAGAAAAGACGAGAGTGGGTTAGGGTTTAATTCTTCTTAGTTTTCAAGAAAGATTTTGAAGCTGTCCAAAAAGAGAAATAGGAAGAGGAAGAAAAGAGTTCTCATTTGAGCTAAAGATCTTTTCATTTGGTGAATAATTAAGGTAAGATCATTTTGAATCTTTTGGATTTTTGGAAGGATTCTAGTTCATGGGGTTTAGAAAATGCTTGAGTTTAAGTATTCTAGAATCAATTTTAGTGATTTTGCATTATGGGATTTTCAATTTGGATTCCTATTGGATGAGAATTGGATATTATGAAATCATATGAGGTTAGAAAAGAGATGACGAGAAATTGAGTTATGATATAAAGTAACCAAGTGTTCTTAAGGCGTAAGCTTATGAATAAGCTAGACACATTCAAAGGATAAAGATTGAAAGGAGAATTTAGAAAGATCATGTACAAATGAAGTGTAAATCTAAATTCAATCAGACACATAGGAATTATGAAATGGGAATGAGCATAAAACGTGTTCTAGAATATATGCCTGGGATTGTCATTGAGCATGCATTGTACATAGTCTATTTATACAATTGTGTATAAATAAATGTTTATACGTGTGCAATTATTGATGAGTGTGCAATGTGTCTTGCGAAAATGGGTTTTGCAGGTCAAGTGTCCGCATTCAGGCATTCCCAAAATTTGAAAGCAAATGCTAATCTGGAGCATACTGTGAGTAGACCGAGATGGTCCCACTTCATTGTTTGTTATTTGAATTATTGTATTACTTAACTATTGAATGATTTTGTAAATGTGATTGATTATATTGGTTTCCGGAAAGGAGGTCCGATGATTGTGATGGTTGACTTGGATATTGAAGTACTACTTGAATGTGAATTGGATGAATTAAGTGTATTGAAGTGATTGCTAAGTGTTTTCTCAATGTGTAATTGCATGTAACTGAAAGTGTGAATTCTCAACTATATGTTGAATGCTGGACTCCAGTCCGATGATAAGCGAATATGATTGAATAAGAGTATGCAAATATGAGTGATGCATTTCATTTCATGAATGCATGAAACATAATGACTGTTGTAACTAGAGTAGCCACCGATTAGAGCTTAAAGCTCAACGAGTGAAGATGAGCTTCGAACTCAAAAGTGAATCAGAGCCTAAGGCTCAACGTTTAATGAGTCCTATATGGGACAGTTATTAATGAGCCCTATAAGGGATAGTTAGGCACTCAGTCACAACAAAGTAACAAATAGAAAGTAGGTCTCACGTGCACAGCATATGCATAACACGAATGATATATGAAATATTGTGAATTATGTGTTATGTGACTGGGTGAGCCATAGATGATGGTCACTCATTGAGTTCGCAAAACTCACCCAAAATTTTCACATATTTTTCAAGATCAGAAGAATATCCTGTTAGGCCAACGGGAGTATCCCTACAACATTCAAGTGAAGGATAGAGGTCGGGATCAGTTCGCGTCTGCATTGCATTTTTCTATTTTGTATTGAATTGTATATTCTGTAACCTTTTTAATAGATTGGTACTCCGAAATGACTCAAGTGTATTGTATTTGTGAAAGGCCCTAAATGGCTATTGAAAATGTTTATGTAATAAAGTGGGCCTTACATGATGATTGACTTCCGCCTAATATGTTTGATTGTGGTAACGAAAAAAATTTATACCAATTTTTGACTAAGTGAATGTCCTAGCACGCTACCCTCGTGGGGCACGAATTTGGTCATCACTCATCGATATCGAGTTCGGGTCATCACCCATCTCGTCATTCATTGCATCCCACCACACATCCGCAATGGGTCTAGAAATAAATTCTATAAATGTAATTAGATTCGAAACATGTCTAATATCATAGTCCCATACACCTGCTAGACAATGTAATCAGATGGGATAGCTGGCCGTCTCACTCTGGTGGATTTACCTAACTACGTTAGATCTTGTACCCCCAGGAGCCACTGTTTACATGATGGATTCTTGTTCCTATACAGGCATGACACAGACCTAAATCCACCGGATTTGACTGTATGAGTATCGGGTACATGATAATTGTAGTATCCACCCAGCTATCATCTGAAGGGTCAAAGAGCCCACCATCATCATAGACATTGTATTCCAGAAACTTAGCTATTTGTGTTTCCACTATTCTGGTCCCACCTTCTATACAATAAAGGTTGTAGCCTTAAAATGGTTAAGATATCTTACTAAATAGTAATGAGTAGAATAAGCATGTAATCTTTCTTTATAAGGATTATACTACCTCAGTAGGGCAGCCCCATACACGAATGTGTGCAAGGCTGGGTTTCCAAACTTCTAGATAATAAGGTAGAATAACACTGTTCTGCATCAATTTCTTCAAGTCCTTTAGGGTGCAGTTATACCGTTCAGCAACACACCATTTTGCTCAAAACTACTCGACATGGTGAATTAAGTCACTATTCTAATTGATTCCAAATATCTGACAAACGAATCTTTTAAAGTCCTGAAATACCATGTTTGCCATAATATTCTCCTCTATGATGAAATTTGACTATCTTGATGAATTTTTCCAATTAGTTCTCAACCTTTAATCTTTAAGCAAGAAAACATAACTGTAATGGGAATAATCATTAGCAAATGTCATAATACATTTAGAATTGTGCAATGTAACTATAGAAGGTCTACATATATCTTTATATATCAGACTCAATAAATCAAAAGAATGAGTTGACCTCAATACACTTATTAGTCAATTTACCCCTGCAATAGTCAGCACATGTTCCCAGATCATTATAATTTAGAATTGAGAAATATTTTCCTTGATCAATCTTTCAACCCTAGCTCTGGAAATATAGCTTAAAATTTTATGTCACGCCATGCATAACTTTGCATTCGTTAGGGTTCTTCATTTCATAACTTGTTTAGCAAGATATGAAGAAGAATATATCTAATTTAGGATAAGACACATTCTATACAAACCATATGACAAGAAATTTATACCATTATGTTTTGCATTAAACAAAACTGTACAACATAAACATTAAATATAAAACATTAACCCTCTTTATCCAAAATTGATTAAAAGATCACATATAAAATGTGTCATGTAAAACCCAAATGAACCTTACTACAAGGTTCAGTACATACAGTCCCCATATATATTACTTCTACTTCTTCATTATTGTGAACCATCAGTTCCTCCTTCTCCAGTTCCTCCTTCTCTTTATTTTGGCTTTATCCTGGATATAAACCACTACATTATGGAAGCACTATGATCAGATGTGTCAATATATAGTCACCAAATACTTAACGTGACTATCGCAAATTATATTCATAAATTGATAAGCCAAGGAGTTACCTAATGATCTTAGTCTTTCCTTTTAGACCTTATACTACTGACATCTTTATGTCATGCGGCCCTTTACTAACACTGGTTTGACCAACATCAGCATGTGGAGAAGATTTAAACTTTCTAGCTTTAAACTTAGCAAGCTTCATCTTTGCCTTCCTTTTAGTTGCTTCAAGGGTTATAAGAGCAGCAAACTTAATTTTCTCCTCCTCAATGATGCAATGGGATATCAAAGTGTTAAAGTAACATTTCTCATCTAGAGAGTAATATATCATCACCAGATTAATAAACTTTGGAGGGAGTGTGTTTAGGGTCTGGCGAACAAGGAAGACATTAGTAAGAGGAATATTTAGCATCTACAATCTACTGTGAAGATGGATTATTCTTGATATGTACTCCATTACTCCCCCTTCTCCTGTATGCCTAATGGAAAATAATTCTTTCATTAAGGCACTTGTCTTAACATTATGTGAGACTGTGTACCTCTGGAAGACATTACTAAAAAAACTCTTTCGCTATGTATGTGTTTGAAAGTCCATTTAGCAAATGGTCAGGCATGGATTTCTTAATAGTCATCAGACATAATCTGTTAGACCGATCCAAGGCTTCATAGGCTAATTTATGAGCTCTCGAGCTCATGGATGTAAGTGGAGATGGCCTATTCGTCCGTATGGTCATATCAACCTCAACTATTTCCATAGCATTCAATACATCCTCTATCCACTTCTTTATATTGAAACCAATCAGGGTTTCAATGGTGACACTGATTCTGTTGACCAAAAAGTTGACTTCAAAATGATAATGTTTAAATCAGCACAAATGTAGGATAACAGCGATACTTAAAGTCATTAGATAGTATCTTTACTAAAAATCCGGTCACACATATTATGAAACACCTGTGGTTTGAACATATAATATATGCAACTATACCTCCACAAAAAAGCGATCAGAGTATAAATCATCAACTCTCATGACACTACCACCTATGGGCGAATAGATCATTCAAGCAATGACTTTCCTCTATTCAAGACCCTTATTAACATCTGAAAATCTCATGTAAGGCCAATACTTTTAGGTAGAATAGCCAAACATGAAACCAGAGATATCCCATAACATATAAGTAAAACAATTCAAAATACTGACTCGAAAGGCCACTCTGGTGACTACATCCTCATTAATGCTCAAAAAGTCCACAAACACAAGGAATACATCTTTATGTTATCCTCACATTCTTTATAGGCATATGGTATGTGCTGGACCACACTTTCTAAGCCCAACATTCGGAAACAAACACGGAAGCAGTACTTACCCAATACCTTACTAAACCTGTTTCGTGACATCAGGCACAACTTTTTGTACCGGACTCAGATTCTGGTGTTTTTTAGATGAATAGAAATAAGACTTTAAGATCTACAACTCTTATGAAGACCTCAAAGACCCATTCTATCATATAAAGGGCCAAACAAGGACCAGAAGATGTTTTGGTCAAACTAAGATGAAACAGAAAGTCAACCTAAGATGAATTGGAAAAATGACCATAACTTTCTGTAAAGAACTCGGATTTAGGTGTTCTATAGATGAATAGAAAGAGGACTCCAAGATCTACAACTAATATGCAGACCTCAAAGATGCATTTTATCATATAAAGGGTAAAACATGGACCGGAAGATTTTCTACTCAAACTAAGACGAAACAAAAAGTCAACCTAAGATGAATTGGAAAAATGAGCATCACTTTCTATACAAACTCGGATTCAGGTGTTCTATAGATGAATAGAAATAGGAATTCAAGATATACAACTCTTATGAAGACCTCAAAGACCCATTATATCATATAAAAGGTCAAACAGGGATCAGAAGATGTTCTGATCAAACTAAGATGAAACAAAAAGTCAACCTAAGATGAATTGGAAAAAAGAGCATAACCTTTTGTATAGAACTCGGATTCAGGTGTTCTATAGATTAATAGAAAGAGGACTTCAAGATATACAATTATTATAAAGACCTCGACCAATTCTATCATATAGAGGATCAAATTTGGATCAGAAGATGTTCTGACCAAAATGAGATGATGTTGACGTCATGAGACGAATTGCTGATGTCATGAGATGAATTAGAAAAATGGGCATAACTTTCTGTACAGAACTAGGATTTGGGTGTTTTTTAATTGAATAGAAATAATACTTCAAGATCTACAACTCTTATGCAAACCTTAAAGACCAATTATATCATCTAGAGTATTCAATTTTGACCAGAAGATGTTCTAGCCAAAAATGAGACGAAGCTAATGTCATGAGATGAATTGATGATGTCATGAGATGAATTAGAAAAGAGGGCATAACTTTCTTTAAAGAACTCAGATTCAAGTGATATATAGATGAAACAACTATTACATAGACCTCAAAGAGCAATTTTCTCATATAAAGGGTCAAACATGGACAAGAAGATGTTCTAGTCAAACTTAGACGAAACAGAAAGTCAACCTAAGATGAATTGGAAAAATGGGCATAACTTTCTGTACAAAACTCAGATTCAGGTGTTTTATAGATGAATAGAAATAGAAATTCAATATATACAACTCTCATGAAAACCTAAAAGACCAATGTTATCATCTATAGGATCAAATTTGGATCAGAAGATGTTCTGATCAAAATGAGACGAATTGCCGATGTCATGAGACAAATTAGAAAAATGCGTATAACTTTTTGTACAAAACTCGAATTTGGATGTTCTATAGATTAATAGAAATAAGACTTCAATATATACAACTCTTATGAAGACCTCAAAGACCAATTATATCATCTAGAGGATTAAATTTGGATCAAAAGATGTTCTGACCAAAAATGAGACGAAGCTGACGTCATGAGACGAATTGCTAATGTCATGAGATGAATTAGAAAAATGGACATAAATTTCTGTATAGAACTCGGATTTGGGTGTTCCATAGATGAATAGAAAGAGGACTTCAAGATCTAAAACTCTCATGAAGATCTTAAAGACCAATTCTTTCATATAAAGGATCAAATTTGGATTAGAAGATTTTTTAACCAAAACGAGACGATGCTGACATCATGAGATGAATTGCTGATGTCATGAGATGAATTGAACCTTACTACTTGTAAGGCTCATATCTCCCAACTCCGATATCCAAAATTTATAAACTTTATTTCATTGGAAAGCCAGGAGGATCCTCTACAACTTTTAAGCAGACTATTTTTACCAGTTCCACCTAGAATATTCCCTATTTTCTCCCAAAGTCGGTACACAATTTTATCCCTATGGAAAACTTGAAATATGCCAAGTACACTACCAAATAATAAGCACACCCACACAGAACTTCTTTAATACTCAAAACATTTTCAAATCAAAAAAGCTTGCACATAGCCTCCATTCATAGCTTTAAGTACATATCGTCATTTCATCAAGTCTTAACCCAAGTTTCAAAAATACACTGGATGCTCGATGCTTGGTACAAAAGCTAACTATTTTGAAATTTCTGATGCCTTGTAAGGATTACTAACCTTCAAGCTCTGCACCTGAGGAGGGAAGAGTGGGGTGAGCTACACAGCTCAGTGGCTAACATATTTATAATCATGGCAATTGACCAAAGTCAAGCATATATATGTATATATATATATCTTGATAGCATTCATACTTCACTCAAGCAATTTAACATTCATCATATTTTGCTCAATCACATAACACTGAATATGTTTCATGCTTGATCATTTAAAGATGCAATGCACAACAAACAACTCGAGGGTTCCATGAAATAGAATGAGAAAATCGAAGTTTACCCCATAAACATAATGAGTCCATTTTGAAGTTCATATGCCACAAGCGGGCAGCCGGAAGAAGGCTCTTGTCAACGTGCACGTGACGAACAGAATGGTTCCACTCTCGCCCAAACAGAAACACATAATCATGCTCAAAATCATTTTATCAAAATAACATCCTTTCCTTCTTTTTCTTCTTTCTTTTCATTTATACAGAATGTCATGATAGATATCAAGGCATAAAAGAATCATGATTTAGTTATATCAAAAATCTTGCTTCTTTTATGGTATGATCAAGATCAAATATCATCATAAATTTTCAACAAAACATTTTCAAACAATTAATCAAACATAGGCAAGAATCTGTCCAATCACACAAGACTATAAACATATTACTCACCTAGTTAGCTTGCGAAAATCAAGTCAAGCTTGCCTTTCCCTTTGCTCTTGGGTAGGATTTCCTTGACTTCTTACTACAACCAAGGTTACAAAGATTCATAAACTTCAAAAAAAAATCACAAAAATTTTAACAAATACAAATGAATTCAAATCTAACCTACCCATAACCCATATAGGTTAGAAAACCCAAAATCTAGTTTAGAAACTCTAAAATCACTTGGATTCTCCTCATCTATCTCCTTCCAACACAAAATTTTTATTCTCTCTAACTCCTTTATCCACAACACAAATCATTCTTTTAAATAAGCAAGAAAAAAATAATTAACCTACCTTAACAAATCGATCTCTCTTCTTTCCTTCTTCCACCGAAACCTTTCTCTTATCTCTTTAACTTTTGTTTTCTCACTTTTCTTCTTCTTCAAATCACGTTTTTCACCTCTTAACAAGCAAACCAACACTTCATTTTTTTTATTTCTACCATTAATGAGCCCAAAAAGTCTATTTTACCCTTCCTTATAAGCTTATGCTTTTTTATGCTCAAGTGATCTTCCAAAAATATCCTTATTACATCCTTATTATATCAACACTTTACTTTCCTTTATCTATTCAACAAATCCTACTAACCTTGGCACCATTAAAGTCCCAAAATTAAATCTATCTAAACTCTAAAATTATTTGAAATCCTACTTACTTAAAGAAAAAATTTTCTAGGGTCCAACACTATAAGTTGTCCCAAAATAGCAATGTACTAGTTTCTTCAACAACTACTTCCTAAAGTAGCAATATCAGATCTTTTTATATAGTTGCTTCAGCATTTCATCCTTTTTTTTACCATTCAAGTTGATCCTTTCATTAATAGGTAAAGGAACCAAATCCAGTAGAGCCAGTGAGCTAAAGTCATAATAATTAGTGTTATGAACAACTTTATTTTATATAAATTCACTAACAATAAACATTCTTTTAATTTTTTATCTTTAGCTATTTTTAAATGGTCTTGTGGGGAAAGATGAGAACTAGATTATTGTTTTCAATTAATTTTCAGCTTAAATGGATGATCAAAATAATTTTTAAAAAATTATTAATTTAGTTTTCAACTTTTCCCATAAAGCCATCTAAAAGTAGCTAAGGAACTTATCATCTCTAGTAATATGAGAACACCTTAGAGTTGTATTATCCCTTTGAAGAACAAATCAACTATGCTAGTTGCAATATCACTTTTACTATATTTAATGAATTATTTCATCTTAAAAAATCAATCAACAAAACATAAATAGATTGTTTTCCTTATTTTGACCTATGTAAACCCAAAACAAAGTCTGCAGAAATGTCAATCCAATATTTTCTAAAGATTGCAAAGGAGTATGTTATTAATCCCTAAATTTTCATTTAGATTTCTCAATTACTATTTATTTCCATCAATTTATATTTTCCCCATATAATGTGCTTTTTCCTATTATTTTTATTCTTGAACTTGAATTTTTAAGCATTTTACATTTTGTTAATTAGAAAAGGAATTTTTTTAATAGAATTAGTGTGGAGATATTTTGTGAATTTAGTGTCTTAGAAACTTTGGAGAAAATGTTAAGAATAATTAATGTTAGCGAATAAAATGGAGAAAAATGTGTTAAAAGTGAAATAAATCTTGTTTATTAGAGAAAATTTATTTTTAGGCAACTAATGTTCCTAAAACTAATAAAACATGTGTAAATATTTTATAAAATAAAAATAAAGGAAGAAATAAGTGAAGAGATGCTCATTAATGACAAAGTTAGAATTTCATATTATAGGGGCATTGTAACGACCCAGTACCACATCGGGCCTATGAAAACTGCCACATACTCAGGCTAAGGATACTCACAATATCCTTAATCTGATTATGCAAAGCTAATTGAATATCTCCTTTTTTTGAAAAATTTGGGCAGCACAATGGCTGTGTTTTAAAAATTTCAAAACCTGCAAACCATTTTAAACACAGTTCTATATTCATACCAAAAATTTTACTATAACTTCAGGACTTTAAAATCCATTCAAAGCAACCTCAATAATAATATCAAAGTTTATGCATAAGATCTTTTATAATGACAAAATAGTTAAGAGTTAAATTTATAAAATCATAAAGCATATTGACATAACCAACCCAAAGAAAACAGTTCATGAGCCACTATTCCATAAAAGTAAAAATAGAGACTACCCACATGTGGTAATGTCCCGAAAATGTCAAAAGACCACACGATCCACATAGAACTTCAAGCTCACTAAATTAATATGTATGGTTAGAAAGCCAGGGGGCAGGGGTGGGGGCTGGATATACTAGGTACTCAGTAAGTAGGAAAAACATATATCGCGAATAAGACTCTATACACAACAAGACAATATAGATAACCTATAAAGTGGACATACAACATATTGTCCTAGCCTATGACTCAACGTATACTAGTTAGGAACCATATAGGCCTAGCCTATTAATTCACTCATCTGGTGAACATAGGTTCCAATTCTAGTACATAAAAGCAAAAAACATCATATGTATAAATCAAATCTCGTTAGAAAACAAATCTTAAAATAAGCCAAAACAATAATGTGTGTCACCACTATTCAACCAAACTAATATGCACACCTACTGATTTTTGGTGTTTGCTCAACTTTCATCCATGGTGAGTCCGAACAATGGTTGATAAGAGCATCATGATCGTAGGTGATGACCTCGTCGGTGTGCAGACCTTAGGTGTGGAATCACCCACAAGTCCCATAAAAAGATATCAATAATGGGACTCAACTTTTATGTACCAGCGTCAAGGGTATGGGGTTGCTTAATCAGTTGTGCCTAACATTTGATTAGCCAATTGTTTCCTCACCAATCACAAAAATCATATACAAAATTAAGTACAACAATTAAGTAAGGCACCATGCCTTTATTTATCGATCTAAACGAAAAAATGAAACTGTGCCATAGCTCTAAACCAAAAGAGAATAAAAACATGCAATATATATGACTCGATTATGTACATGTAAACTCCAAAACAGTATTTCATGCAATAAAAGTCATCTTTTGTACTCCAAGTGTAAAGTTGTTTAAAAATGTAGTTTCATAAAATAAAACATTGACCTTTGCACTTTAAATGCAGGTTTGTTGATCATTTCTCAAAATATGTAATAAAAACATCAGTTTCAAAACAATGTCGTTTATTAAATACACCAGTATACTAGCATCTATTTGAGATTCAATCCTACTATGCATTACCTAGTTTAAAATTCACATGTATGTCATCATACATGTCTTAGTGTGATATAATCCCATATGAGAAATATGGTTTCCCCAACTCACCTTAAAAGTCTTAACTTCAACAATCCTCGTTACAAGCTCCTTGATTCACAGATCCTGAGCCTTTATTCATAAAAAGACATACGATGAAATTATTACTTAAACATAAATTTCATATTTAGACACCATCACATAAGTGTATAAAACACAATATCGCTCCCTTTAATCTATAAGATCCAGCCATTAAACTTCTCACATGGTTACTTCCTTACTATTCACATTCGCTTTTCTTTTGCATTTTCTAAGGCATTTAATTCCTTTAATCCAATAGTTACTAATTTCAAAACACAATTAATTACATCTTTATCCAAGCACATTAGCCCATTACTTGTCAATCTAAGCAACAATTCAAGTTCACTCTAAGTAAACATGAAAGTATTTTCCAATGGATACCATTACAAAGCCTTAAATCCCAAGCTAAGTTCATTAGGCATTTTATCAAATACCTAATGTGCATGATTTTCAAGTCACAATTTCAAGAAATTATCATAATAATTCATGCTCCTATCATGTCATATAGTAACACTTCCAATCAATGACACATTCCACCAGTCCATTCAAACCAACTCCTTTCATTTAAGCTACATTTATCAATTACACAACTCATTACCTTAATCCACTTCTTCTCCCATCATTTCGACCCATCCTTAACCAACATACATCCTATTCATTCTTCATCATCAATTCACATTATACATGTATAATCAACACCATAGAATTCATTTATATCATCAATTCCAAACATTATTAAAAAGTTCACAAACTTTCACCAAAGAGAGGGCACTTTGGTTTTGGCTTGAAGAACCATCTCCATGAAACATTTCATTCCTCTAAACCATGTTTCATGAATAGTTAAGAATGGAGAACAACAAATATTAACACGAAACTCAAAATCATAATGTAAAGAGAGATGAGACCAAATTTACCTATACTTTCCTTTAGCGATATCTTCAAATCTTTTGAGAATTTCTCAAATATAATGATAGATTTGAGTTCCTTGACCCCAGCTTAGAACACTTTGATTTGGGTTAGAGAATCAACAAGAGGGTAGAATTTTAGGGATGGCCAAAACTAGCTTCTTCTTCTCCTCTCTTCTCCTATCTTTTAAATTAAAAGAAGATGTTTTAAGTCTCCAGCAAGGGAGTGCATGGTCATACATAAGAAGGGTCTACGATTGACTCTTCTTTGGCAAAAATATGATGAAATTACCTTTTTACCCTTAATTTATATGAAATTACCATTATACCCTACAAAGTTTTCCTAAATTTGCAATTAAGCCCAAAATTTGGGAATCACTAAAACTTTTATTTTTATTTTGGTCCTGAAAATTTTGAGAATAATAATTAAGTCCCTTAACTTTATAAAATTACAGATTGGTCCTCCAAGAATTAAAAAACTACATTTAAGTCTTTAGCTTTTCAAAATTTGCAAATAAGCCCTTATGTACATCAACTTTTCCAATTAAGCTTTCTAAGTGTCCCATAAGTTTATAAATCATGTTAATCACCTATAAGGCATTAAAACACATTTAATTCAACCACCATGGTCATATCCATTCAATGGACTCGATTTTACACACTTAGAAGCTTACATGTTAGAAATCTCTAAGATTTCGCATACCAATGAACTCTAAGTTCAAGTAAGGGCATATAACATTTTATATCACTGAATATGTAGCAAAAGGATTCAAATATATCTTTGAACTCATATACAACCATGTATTTATCAATATAAATTAGTATCTCCATATATAGAACAACACAAAAGGGCTTAGAAAGTCTAGCATTACAAGTCCTTCCCTCCTCAAAAGAGATTCGTCCTCAAAACTTGTATGTCAAGGACACAAATAAATGGGGGTACTGGTGTCTCATAGTATCCTCAAGCTCCCATGTCATCTCCTCGACCTTGTTGCTCTTCTAAAGAACTTTAACTGTAGATACCTCCTTTCTATGTAATCTGTAGGGCCCCCTTACCATAGGGTATCCACCAGAACGCCCGTAGGTCATTCCGATACATATCCTATGACAAGAGACCACTACTGACAACAACCACTACACTCCTCATGGCATCACAATCATAAGACAGTAATAAGAAATTGAC
>JANZLF010000007.1:20147453-20158054 GCA_026546835.1 Erythroxylum foetidum | reverse complement strand
AATCTTTATTAATTTTACTGATTCTAACTATTTTGCCCTGCTGGTTGTCTCCAAAAGTTACTGATCCTCCTTGGTTATTTTGGAGGTCTAGGTACATAGACCTTCTTCCCATCATATGTCATGAGCATCCACTGTCCATGTACCATCGGTGCTAGTTGCTTTTTTCAAGAAAGGAGATCTGCAGTATATATTATATCTTTCTTAGGTACCCATATTTTCTTGGATCCTTTGGGGTTAGACTTACAATTATTCATCAAGTAATAAGAATATTGTTTCTTTTTCTTTCTGTTAGGAACAAAAATCTTATTATGACGAACATTACTATTATTAAACCCTAAACCACTCTTATCATTTGGATGTTTATATTTTCCAATCATATCATTCATCCTTTTTATACTTTTAGTAAATGTTGATAAATCTGCTGAAAGACTATTAATCCTTTGATTCAGCTGATTAATTTTCTCATATCTATCTACAGTTACTTTCTTTTTCATATTGTCTACTTGTTTCTTAAGACAAACGTTTTCCTTTTCTAACACTTTCGTGTTCTTCAAACTTTTAGCAAATTTCTTTTTCAATATCCTATATTATTTTAATATAGCATGTGAATATTCTAACAATTCTAAATACTTATCTTGAAGTTCATTAAAGTTAGAAGTTACCTCATCGTCATGTTCCTTTTTAGCTACCAAGCATATATTTGCTTGTCCTGATGCTTTTGAGTCAGAGTTAGATTCAGATGAATCCAAATCTTCCTAAGTTTTCATCATGCTCTTTTTGGTTGTTTTACTTTTCTTCTGTTTTCTTTCAAGCAATGGGCATTCAAACTTGTAATGTCCTAGTTTGTTGCACTCATAGTAGATGATAGAACTTTTCTCATTCTTTGATTCGTCTTTTCTATTCTTCTTAAAATAAAAGTCTTTATTTCCCTTTGCTTTATTTCCCTACATCCTCCTAATCTTTCTTGAAAAGAAAGATAGTTCATCATCATCTTCACTTGAATCTTGATCAGATTCACTAGCATCATCATTCTTGATTTCTTTAATCTTTAATGCTTTTAAAGATGTGCTTCTATTTTTTTTATTCTTTTGCATCGAGCTCTACTTCATGTATTTTCAGTGAACCAAGCAATTCATCTAGCTTCAGCTTGCTTAAATCTTTGGCCTTTTGAATTGTCGTTACTTTAGGTCTCCATCTTTTTGGAAGACTTAATCTTTCTGACATGTTCTTGATTATTATAGATTCTCCCAATAGCTTTAAGTCCATTAACAATTGTTTGGAATCATCCAAACATGTGATCAATAGTCTCCTCATCTTTCATCTTGAGCAGCTCATACTGATGAACAAGAATACTGATCTTGGACTCTTTCACCTAATTTGTTCCTTCATGTACAATGGCTAATGTCTCCCACATTTCCTTTGCAGACTCACATGTATGAACCTTATCATATTCACTTCTGCTTAGGGAACAACTTAAAAAGAACTTGGCCTTTGAGTTTAATTGAAATTGGGCTTTCTGATCGGCTGACCATTTGTCGCGAGAGATGTTATTGCCTTCGTCGTATGTTGGTGTATATGGACCATTCTCAATGACATCCCAAAGATCAATATGTGTGGATTCTATAAAGAGCCGCATCCTGTCCTTCCAATAATGATAATCTTCACCATTGAATGTAGGAGGTCTTGTGATCAAGGCACCTTCAGCTATAAAAATATAAGATTCAACCATGGATCTTTGTCCTCATTTTGTAACAGTGTTTCTTAGAAATCTTGCTCTGATACCAACTGAAGTAAATCACTTGCTAATATAGAAATCACGTATAATATGTAGAATACATAAGAAGGGGGGTTGAATTGTGTAAAATCTTAAAAAATATTAATCTTTAGGAGCTTCTTGAATTTCTTTACAAAATTCGAATGATCACAAAAACACTTTACTTAAGTCGATGAGTAATGCAATCACAAGAATTATTATCTAGTCTTCTAACAATAAGAAAATTAAAAGATAAGGGTTAGAGAATAGACGCCGCGATTTTATACTGATTCACCCTTAACCTTGGGCTACGTCCAGTCCTCAGAGTTTGTCTAAGATTTCACTATACTCTTCAACTTTACAAGTATTCTTTCTACACTTGCAGAGCCTCTTCAGGCCTCTCTCACAAAGTATTCTTTTTTTGCTTTCTTAGCCTCTCTAGGCTTTAGTCTTTCTTTCTCTCTTTAGGAAAGATATTTTTGAGCTTCACATTGTAGATGTATTTGCTTTCTTTCTTTCTCACTGTGAATACAATGTTTTTCTAAGTTTTGTCCAATCAGATTTTCCCTCTTGTAAAAAAACGTTATTTAGTTTACGATTAGAACTAGTATTTATAGCCTAGTTTTTAACTGTCTTCTTGAGAAACTACTTCTTGAGTATTCTAGAAACCGTTAATTCCTATAACTAACTCCAATAAACTAACTGACTAACGTTCTAGAATAGTTTCCTTTTGTATCGTCTGATACTATACTTCTTATGGTGTCAATTTGTCTAATATTGCGCTTTTTTTGGTTGAAGTATATCTTCTGGTGTCACTTTTCTTCACACTTCTTATGATATCGTGCTTCTTCTGGTGTCGACGTGTATCTTCTATGATGACGTGTATCTTCTATTGATGACGTGTATCTTCTATAATGACGTGTATCTTATATGATGACGTGTATCTTCTAGTGTTGACTACGCATCTTTTAGTGTTGACCACGCATCTTCTCGTATTGCCCACGTATCTTCTGGGTTTGACTAAGTATTACTTACATTTTTCTACTCACTTAATAAACTTATAAAAAAAGTTCATACATTTCAAAGATTATTATTATTTGATTGTCATCAAAATTAATAGAAGTGAAGTCTTCTTGACTTAATAGATGTGGTCATATTTCCCATCATAGCACTACAAACATGAACCGATGTGGACAAATCCAATACCTAACTCTCTTAGCCCTCCTTTACCTCATGATAAGTAGCCAATAACAAATTACCATCGTCATCACCTATTACCACATTAGCAGAATCACCATCATCATCTACTTTAGTCTTGCCCTTCTTCTTTTGCATCAAATGTAGACTCTTCAAGTCCTCCATCATCTTCTAACAGTGGCTTTGGATGTGGCCTTTCTCCTTACAATAGTAACACTCCATGCTACTAAAGTCTTTCGTGCGCAATTTTAATCCACTCTTTGAGCCATCTCCTTTTCTCTCTTGATTCCTCCCTTCCTCAAATTCTCTCATAACTAATGCTTGATCAACATCAGCCGAAGAACCTTCATCAATATGTGTCATCATCCTTTCGTTCTCCCTCAATACTGCCATAGCTTCATGATAATGGGTCAATAGGACTTTAATAGTGAGGCGAACAACAAGAGAGCTTGTTTTTGATTAGTGATCTTCTCATCTGCATTCTTTAGCTGGACCACTAGTTTGTTGAACAAATTTATATGGTCCTACCTCTATCCTCAATTGGTACAACTCTATATCAAGCACAAGATGTTAGTCAACTATTTGGAGGTGTACACACTTTGGAGCTTATCAATCAAAGCTTTTGGATTTGTCTCACCTAAGTAGTTGTACTTGATCCTTGGAGCTATAGCTAACTGAATCGTACTAACTGTCTTCTTCTTCATCGACGCCCATTTGCCATCATTCAAACTTGCCTGCTTGTCCACTTTTAAAGCCGCATCTTAAATCTTGTTGTACCAACAAGTCCTCAATAGTACTCTTTCACATCTAAAAGTTTATTTCCATCAAAAAAGGGAACATGAAATTTGGAAGCATTGTTTTCACCCATTCTCTTCTTACACTAATTCCTTCCTAAATTAAACAAGTAGTAATTTTTCCTACACAAGGGTCCTCCAACTACAACTCTGATACCACTTATTGGGAAAAATTATTACAACCTCAACAACAATAATAGCAAGAGAAATAAACTGTAAGAAACTAAATCAATGCACATGCAATTTACGTGGAAAACCCCTCTCAACTAAGGGAAAAACCATGATCCAAATTTTCACATACTAAAATCAATCCATTATAATAATAAAGAGTACAATTGGCAACCAAAAATAATAGTCCTAATAGCAAGTACAATCATCTTTAGGTTCTAGTATAAATTGAAAAACCTAATTAATTTAGTACTCTCTACAAATCCAAAAGATACCAACAATGAATCCTTGTCGATGATAATCCACTTTCTTTTGATTATTTCACCAAACAACTATCGTCTCACATGCCAAAACAATGGAGTAGACCTTTTTTTTCTCCTCCTCTGTTCTGGTTTTTATGGCATCCCCCTCTTTGTTGCAAAAAAGGGTAAAGCCTATTTATCTCATCATAAATTGGCCTCTTCAATAAGTCACCTAAGCTTGCCACCTATAGGCTAATCAAAGAACTCTTTACTTAGTAGGCCACTACTTGTAAGTAAAACAAAGCTCACCCTTGCAAAACTTACATAGCTAGTAATTGGGAGTTGGGGAGATACCCAACATATTCCTCTCTTGACCTAAATCACCAAACTCCTCCACCTTATTCGAGAGTGTGACTTTTTCATGTCTTTGTCCCGCTAAATGCAATTGCCCTCCATATAGCAAATGTTGTTATCAATGTTCCTCCCTTGCATCACCAAGTGAGCATTGCGATATACTTTGCACCTCCTCTCACTACCAACATGTATACGCCTGCACTTTGTGAATTCACCCAAAGAAATAAGGCTAGCATGAGCACTTGACACATCATTGAGCTTCGTCCTCACATTGTGGAAGGTTCGAGTCATACCATCATCGAGCTTCATCTTTACAGTCCTTATGCCTTAGATCTTTAGTTTTTGATCACCCACTATGTTGATGTGGTCATATTCCCTATCTTGGCACAATGTATCAAACAAGACTTAGTCTCTACAAACATGAATCGACATGGCCAAATCTAACACCCAACTCTCTTGGTCCTCCTTAACCTCACCATAAGTAGCCAATAATAAATCACCATCACCATCACCTATTACCACATTAGCAGAATCACCGTCATCATCTACTTTAGTGTTGTTGTAACGCCGGACTTTTGAAGCCCTTTTATGTTGTATTGTATTTGGAGATACTACTGTATATTGATATATACATATGTTTGTATATGAGTTCAAAGATATATTTAAGCCATTTGGGTGTATATGTAAATGATTTATAATGTTATATGCCCTTACATGAACTTGGAATTCATCGATAATGAGGAATCTTGGACATTTCCGACATATGAGCTTTTAAGTGAATAAAATCGAGTCCATTGGATGGATATGACCATGGTGGTTAAATTAAATGAGTTATATTGCCTTAAAAGTGATTAGACATGATTTATAGACTCATGGGACACTTAGAAAGCTTAATTGGAAAAGTTGATGTATATAAGGGCTTATTTGCAAATTGTCAAAAGTTAAAGGACTTAAATGTAATTTTTTAATTCTTGAAGGACCAATTGGTAATTTTATAAATTCAAGGGGCTTAATTATAATTTTCAAAAGTTCAAGGACCAAAATAAAAATAAAAGTTTTGATGATTCCCAAATTTTGGGCTTAATTGCAAATTTGGGAAAAGTTTGGATGGTATAATAGTAATTTCACATAACTAAGGCAAATTGGTAAATTTATCATATTTGGTCAAAGAAAAGTCAAAGTCTAGACCCTTTAAATGGTCTGGCCGTGCAACCCCTTTTATTTAGACATTAAAACACTTAGTTTTAATTAAAAGAAAGAAGAAGAAAGGAGAAGAGAGGAGAAGAAGGAGAGTTTTGGCTATACATAAAATTCCACCATCTTTTTGATTCTCCAAATCAAAGCAAGGTGTTCCAAGCTAATTTGGGGGCAAGGAACTCAAATCTGTCCTTAGATTTGAGAAATTCTCAAAGGATTTGAAGATATCATTAAAGGAAAGTATAGGTAAATTTTCTCTCATCTCTCTCTACACTATGATTTTGAGTTTGGTATTAAGATATGTTTTTCTCCATGCTTGAATATGCATGAAACATGGTTGAGAGGAATTAAATGTGACATGGAGAGGGTTATTGAAGTTAAAACCAAAATTGTCCCCTTTAGGTGAAAGTTAGTGAATTTTAGAATATCTTTTGAAATTGATAGTTTAAATGAACTCTATGATGTTAATTATATATGTATGATGTGAATTGATGATAGAAAATGAGGAAGAAGTACATTAGAAGGAGGCTTTCAAGATTACACCTTTAAGTGTTTAATCAAATGCATAAGTGAACTTGCTTATGATTTAAGGATTTTTAATGGTGTGTATTGGAAAGAAGCTTTCATGTTTTCTTGGAGTAAATTTGAATTGTTGCTTAGATTGATGAATAATGGCCTAATGTAATTGGATAAAAATGTGCTTAATTATGTTTTAAAATGAGTAAGTATTGAATTAAAGGCATTAAATGCCTTAGCAAAAGAAAAGCTAATGTGACTAGTAAGGAAGTAAACCTGTGAGATGTTTAATGTTTGAATTCTATAGTTTATAAGGAGTGATATTGTGTTTTATACACCTATGTGATGTTGTATACGTAGGAAATTTATATTTAGGTAGTAATTTCATTGTATATCCCTTTTAGGTATAAAGGCTCAGGAGCTGTGAATCAAGGAGCCCGTACGTAGGATTGTTGAAACTAAGAGAGTGTAGACCTTCTTTTGAGGTGAGATGGGGAAACCATATTTTTCAAATAGGTTTAGAACATTCTAAGATAAGTATGATGACTGGTAGGTGAATTTTGAAGCTAGGCAACGTATGGTAGAATTAAATTTCAAATAGATGCTAATATATTAAGGTATTTAATAGTCATTTTTTTGAACAACTATGCATTTGAAAAAAAAGATAACTTTTATTGTATGAAATAATGTTTTAACATGGTTTTTGGAACTGATATTTTGTTACATAGTTTGATAAATTTTATTGTTTTTAACAAATCTGAGTTTAAAGTGCAAAGAATAATGCTTTATTTTATGAAACTACATTTTTGAATAACCTTGCACTTGGATTGCAAAAGATAATTTTTATTTAATGAAATAATGTTTTGGAATTTACATAAACATAACCGAGTCATGTATTCTGCATGTATTTGTTCTCTTTGGCTTAGAGCTATAGTACAGTTTCATTTTATCAGTTGGACCGATCAATAAAATATGATGCTTTACTTGATTTTTGTGATTGGTGAGGAAACGATTGGCCAATCGTGTGTTGGGCACAACTGATTAAGCGACCCCGTACCCTTGATGTTGGTACATTAAAGTCGAGTCGTCGTATCAACACCTTTTTACAAGATTCACAGGTGATTCCACACTTAGGGTTTGGACATCGACGAGGTCATCACCTAGGGTCATGATGCTCTTGTCAACTGTAATTCAAACTCACCATGGATGAAAGTTGATCCAACAACGAGTACTCATGGGTGCTCGCATTAGTTTGGCAAACTAATGGTGGCACACATGATTGTTTTGGCTTATCCTAATATTGGTTTTCCTACCAATATTTGGTGACGGTGTTAGTAAATCGTTTTCAAAGGACAACCATTTGGCAACATTTTTATTAATTTTTCGCCAATGGTCGACCTCTATCGATGATTCCATGATAACATGACATCGTTTTCATGTTATTTTGACACGAAAATAAAGCCATAATCTTTTTTCATAATTGTTTTCCTTCCTCTGCTTCTCTCTTCTTCCATCATTTGCTTCTATCATTTTCTTCTTTGATTTCTTCGTCTTCATCGTCTTCTTCAATTTACCATCCATTGAGGTAAGTCATCCATCCTTGCACTAAGGTTCTTATATCCTGCTTTCATTGTTGTTTTTAGGTTTTATATTGTACTGGGTTTGTGTTCCACATTGTATGTGTTATGGTTTGGTTATTGGAATGTGTGTTGTGATAATAATGAAGATGGTGAGATGATGAATGCATCTAGAATGGGTTGATTAAGGCTTAGATGGATTATGAAGCTTGTTTGAGTACTAACTATAAAATGTTCGATGAAGGTTATGTTAGAGTTTATTTGTTTTTATTTGAATTGTTTCTGAAAAATTAGTAGTATATTATTTGATTTGAATTGTTTTTGCCTATAAAATGTTATTTATTTGAATTGTTTATGAAAAAGTAGTATGTTAAATTGTTTCTAACATTTTCTTAATAACGTTAAGTTGGTTAAAAGATGTACGTTATTTGATTTAACATAAAGAATCAACAACATAATATTTTGTTGCGAAAGATGTTAATCTGAAGTTAGCTTATTTTTATTATCCGTATTGGTTATTACTTGCTATTTACTTATTAAAAAATCATGTCCTACAAAATTGAAATTAAGAAGTAGCAACTCTATAATTCATAGAAATTTGTGATAAATCTATAATGATAAATTTAGATAGTACTGTCTTCAAATATCTACCATATTAATGAATTTGTATCATCTTATTTAGATTTTTCCACTAATTCATTTTGTTTTAGAATGCTAATTTGCTTCATGCAATATCAAGACTTCTATAATTACATAATCCTTATAAACATATAAAAAACCATATATAAAATTTCAATCATTCTTTTGAAGTTTTCATGATTTAGATAATATAATATTTATAAAAAGAAAATTTATGTACACTTAAAGATGACTACAAAATTCTATCAAACTTAACTACAAACATAATTAATGATCCAAAAAAGATAGTATATATGAAAACTATAATTCTTCATCTAATATCTCTAATGCAAAGTTCTTCACCCAATATGCCTTCTTGTTTATTATCTCAACATTAAAAGCCTTTAAAAGTGCAATCTTAAGCCCAATAATATTCCATGTAGATATTTGAGTTATGTTAATACAAATTGTTGATAGTTGAGTTATGTCAATATAGATTGTTGATGGTTAAATATAGGTTCATAAAGATGATTGGATGTATTTTAATGTTAATAAAATTTATGTTTTTTTAATAAATATCCAATATAATGACAAATGGTGGAAACAAAGGCAAGAAGGTGACAAGAATCGATGTTGTTCCTAGCTAACAACAACCAGATCAATTATTTCCTAACCAACAATTACATTGACCTCATCCACCATATAAGTAAGTCAACAACAACCTTATTCTTCCTCAACCAATAATGAATCAACTAGTACAGAAGGTGTAGGTTTGTTAATCTTTAACACCTACAAATAAACTATGCTCAAATATATATTTACATATTTAATGCATATTTTCTTATCATTATTCATTTGTTGTAAGGTTCCAATGTCAATATTAGAAAAAGATGTAGAGGTATAACGAGAGGTTGTGAGTAGCAGTAAATGAATGTTGCCATGAACAAGGTTTTCCTTTAGACAAGATCCAATTAGAAAATTTTTTTAGTGAGTTAGGAGTAACTGCGAGAATAGAATTACCTTACTCGAAGTATGTTAGAGACTTGAAGGAAGAAAACTTGCATAAAAATGATTTGGGAGAAGTTTTAGTAAATTTTCAATTTATTTAGCTATATGCTATATTGTTTCATTTATTTTAAGATTAATTATGCTTTTACTTATTGTTCACAAATGAAATTGAATATCGTCAATATTGACAACCTTGATGTTTCAAACTGTGTCACTTCATTATTGAGACAAAGGACTAGAGATCTTCATTATACGTTAGATCAGTATTAAAAATAATTTCCTTCCAAAGCAGAGGCAAGTAGACATGCTCTAGAATGGATGTCTCCAAAAAATTGGAACAATTTGTGTGATTATTAGGCCACTCCCAAAGTTTAGGTTTGTTTTCTTTCCCTTAAGATTTTCTTCCTTTAATCTTGTTAGATTATTTAATGATTATCTTTTTTTATTTATTTAGGAAAAATATGAGAAGGAAAAGGTTAACAGAGGAAAAATGAAAACTCCTCACCATCAAGTCTAAATCATTTGTTGTTATCTAAAATAAATATGTAAGATATTTGTTTACAAGTTATAATTATATCAATAAACACTATATTATTATTATACATTTTTTTCAATAAAGTAGAGTGAGAAGGAACTACATGGACAAGAAATTGATAGGATCACACTATACAAACTCACTCACTATAAGGAAGGTCAAGGGTTGATCTCATAAGAAGCACAAAACAATTATGTAAGTATAAAAATTTCTTTAAGTTTTAATTTTATTTATTTATGTAGTACTAATTAATAATAATTGCATCGAATATTGGTTTTGTTTTTTAATTTTAGAATAAGATGCAAGAGTTGTTGCAAAAATCAATGTATGAGGGGAATGAGGTAAATATAAAAGACGTTTACCACTCAATGCTTGGTACACAATCTAATTATATCAAAGGTCTTAGGTTTGGTCCTAAGTCAAATGTTTAATCATCATCAAGATCATCATACATTCAATGTTTTGAAGAGGAAAACAAGACGCTTAAGATTAAATTACAACAGAAGTTGACAAAGTATGAAACGTACCTTAAAAAATTACTTGGCCTGAATTATAAAAACAGAGATGTTGGGACCCGATCTCAGGAACCGGATCCCAACCGGAAGCCGGAAACGGAAACGGAGCAAACAGAATTGAAAACAG
>JANZLF010000007.1:20064467-20074702 GCA_026546835.1 Erythroxylum foetidum | reverse complement strand
CGTATTTATGTGCATATATGCTAACATGATGCATGAGTAAGAAAATGCATTGTCTTAATTTCTCTTTGAGCTCGCATGTACTGAAATTTCATGTCATAACCCTTAATATGGAGACGGGATGTTACAACCAAATACAAAACAATAACCCTCTTTGTTCAAAATTGACACAGAGATCATATTCCGTCTAAAAGGTAGTATATAAAATGTGTCTCTTAAAACAAGTACAAACCTCATATCGAAGTTCAAACTTACATCCTTTACATACAAAACGTCTACTTCATTATTGTTAATCATCAACTTTGTCTCTCTTTTAGTCAGCCTTCTTGTGGATCTAAACTCTTGCATTATGGAGGAAACATAATTAGATGCTCCATTATCTAGCCACCAAGAACTTAATGTGGCTATAACTAAATTGAATTTGTGAATCATATAGGCCGAGGAGTTACCTGACAGCACCTATTTTGCAGTCATATTTCTTATGCCCCTTCTTCTCACAGAAGAAGCACTTCATGTTCTTCAAGTCATTTGGACCCTTTGTAATGTTAGACTGTCTAGTTTGAATATATGGAGAGGGTTTGGATTTCTTACCCTTAATCTTTTAGGGCTTAGCCTTCCCCTTACCTTTGGCTATATATAAGGTTGTATGAGGAGTGCTCTTCAGCTTCTCCTTTGTTGTAACATATCAAGAAAAGAGGGTATTGATATACTAAGCCTCATCTTGGGAAATGTATGAAGTGACTAGCATCTAAACTCTCACGGAAGAGTATTAAAGGCCTGGTACACTATCAATGTATTAGGAATGGGAACATCTAGTGTCTTCAACGTACTCTGAAGGTAGACCATCCTTACAATGTATTCCCTGACACCTTCTTCTTTTGTATACCTCATGGAGAATAGATCCTTAATCAAGGTGCTCAACTCAGCATTAGATGAGACCTTGTATCTTTAGGAAACATTATCCATAAACTCCTTTATTATGGTGGTGTCCGACAGTCTACTCAGCAGATGATTTGAGATTGACCTTTTAATGGTCAAATAGCACATCTTGTTTAACAGCTACTAGATTGCAAAGGTTGCCTTATTAGCTTCTGAGTTGATGTTTGTAGATGGAGAGCGTCTCTTTGTCAGCATAGCCATGTTGATGTCTACCATCTCCGAGGCAAACTAGATATCCTTCTTCCACTTTTTAAAATTGAATCTGGTTAAGGTTTCAATGGTGACAACATTGTTGTTGACAAAAAAATATGACTACAATAGACAATGAAAAAATTAGCATAAATGCAGGATAACAAGGATACTTAAAGCGTTAAAACAATATCTATAATGAGAATCCAATCACGCGTATTATGGAACACCTATGAGCTGAATACATAATATATGCAATTAGAACTCCACATAAAAGCGATAAGAGTATACATTATTATCTCTTATAACACTACCACCTGTCTATGAATAAATCATTTAAGCAACTGTGTTCCTTTATCTAATACCTTTATGCACATCTCAAATTCTCATGTAAGGCCAACACATGTGGGCAGAATAACCAAATATAAGACCAGAGACATCCTCCAATACGCAAGCAGAGCAATTCAAATACTAACTTGAAAGGCCATTATAGTGACTGCAATCTCATCAGTACTCAAAAGGTCCACAAAAACAAAGGATGTATCCTTATTATCCTCACTCTATATGGGCATATAGTATGTGACAATGTAACATCAATAAATGCAAAAATTAAATGCACAATCGAATTATCACATACTCATGCTAAAGACATTTTTTGAAAATTTTATTTGAGACTTTCGTAGCAAAAAATCTTAATCAGAGCGACTATCATGCAATAACGAACACTGAACCAATCATATGAGACACGAAAACCTTAACGTGATGTTTGGTTGAAGGGAATAACAACCTGTATCATTTGTGACAACTTCTATTTTATAGCCACCAATGCAAAAATTTATATCGAGTGAGTAATTAAATTGTTAAATTTAATTATATTATTTGCGACAAACACAAACACATTAGTGGCAATACTTTTTGTAAGAACCAATTCTCATTTTTTGTGACGAAATGACGTTGACACTATTTTATTAAAATATTAGTGACCAAGAATCAATGGACGCTGATAACAAAAATTATTAGTGACAAATACTTTGTCAACATTAATAATTATTTTAGTGGCGACGATGTTGTCATAATAAAATAAAGTACCGTTACGATTTTATTCGTCACTACTTTATATTATTTGTGTCAACAAACTTGTCATAAATATATGAAATTATTGTGACCATATAGTGTTGTCACAAATTTCATATGTTTCTATATTATTTATGTCAACAAAATTGTCATATATAAATGAAGTTTTTGTGACCATATAGTGTTGTCACACATTCCAAATATTTTAGTTTCGGAAGTATTGTCACAATATGATGACGAATTGTTACAATTTTATTTGTCACTATTTTACATTATTTGTGCCCAAAACCTTGTCATAAATAAATACAATTGTTGTGACCATATCGCGTTGTCACATATTCAATAGGTTTTAGTGTCGGCAATTTGGTCACAATAATTTGACGTTTTGTTACGACTTAACTCGTCACTACTTTATATTATCTGTGACGATAAATTTGTCATAAATATTAGACGTTATTGTGACCATACACCTTTGTCACACATTTAACAAGTTTTAGTGTCGAAAATTTTGTCACAATAATTTGACGTTTTGTTACGACTTAACTCATCACTGCTTTTATATTATCTGTGACGATAAATTTGTCATAAATATTAGAAGTTATTGTGACCATTCACCTTTGTCACATATTTAACAAGTTTTAGTGTCAATATTAGTGTCACAAAAGCTTTGCATAATTGTGACCATTGTTCAAATTCGTCACAATTTTAGTAGTGACGGAGGTATTTGTGACGGGAGCTGACGACTTCAAATATTGGTCACTATTAATAATAGTGACAATTATTACCACTTTTAGTGACAACTTTTATTTTCACTAAAAATACAATTTATTGTAGTGATAATAGATGACCTTATCCCTGAAGACAATTATAGTGTGGGATGTTAGAGGTCTTAGTTACCCTCTGAAAAAATATTTTGTTAAGGAGTTCATAGTTGACAAGATACCTTACTTAGTGGGCCTTCTTAAAACAAAAATAAAATCCATTTATTTGCAATATGACCTCATCTTTTTAGGTGCAAAATAGAAGCTTTTTTCAAATCACTTATGCCACTATAATGACAGGATTATCTATTGTTATAATTCAAACCTAATTGAAGTTTAAGTAACTTGTGAAACTGAGCATATAATGCATTTATAATGGTAGATGATTGGTGTGCATCCAATATTTCAGATAATTGTAATTTATGCTTCCAATTTCTCTTGTTAGAGGCAAAAACTTTAGGAGGATTTCCTTTCGATTTATTCTAGTAATTCAAATCCTTGGCTATTGGCAAGCGGTTTCAATTACATTCTTTCATCATATGAAGCTAAAGACGGTAGAAAAAGCAACCTAGGAATATGTAGGGAGTTATATAATATGCTTCATAGAGCTAATTTGGTGGATGAAAGCTTTATAAGTAGATTTTACACTTGGTCTAATAAACAGTTAGGTGAATTGTTTATTAGGGAAAAGCTTAATCAAGCCTTAGTTAATCATGGTTGGTTGCCTCAAATCACTCAATCTTATGCACATTTTGGGGAAAATGCTTACTCTAATAACTCTTTTGTCCTTATACAAAACATTATTCCTACTTTAAATATTAGATCTCCCTTTAAATTTTTCAATAGCCTAGCTCACAATGAGGGGTTTATGGAAATTGTTTTGAATTGTCGGAATCATCCTGTTATAAGATATAGGGTATTCTAATTAATGTAGAAACTCAGATTGGTTAAGCAAGTCATTAATATTTTTGTTAGGAATCAAAACTCTAGTGTCTATGGCTCAAAATCATATTGCAGGAGACTCAAGAGAAATGCTATAAATATCCATAAAATGTACCTAAGAGTAATTAAAAATCAGAGACTTCAGAAGCTCCTTGAAGCACTTAGATTGTAGAACTTTATTCTTAAGCAAAAAGCTAAAGGGAATTGTATAGGTGAAGGGGATGCTAATACCAAATTCTTCCACTCTACTCTTTTTATCAAGAAGAAATAGAAATAAGATCACTAAGTTAAAGAATGGTAAAGGGGTCTCTTATACTTAGTTGGAAGATCTCCAACTAATAAATAATTTTCTTTTAATTCCAAAAAAATTCTTGGTAGAAGCCTCGCTGAGACGCAGGGCCTAGGGCAGTCTTCAAAATACATAGTCTTCAAAATTCACAGTCTTACCCCTAACTAAAGAGGATGTTTTTTATAAACCCACAAAAAGGGAAAGTTTTCAAGAACTATTTGTAGAAAACAAAAGGTTAAAAAATGTATAAAAAATAAGAGCAAAAGAAAAATAAGAGTAAACAAATTTATAAAATAATAAAATATTAAAAAGTAAGAAAATTAAACATAAACATAAAAAATAAAAAAGTTCACGCCCTTCTTTATCCTTAAAAGTAGGATGTCCTACCATTTTGAGCTAAGCAGATCTACCAATTCTTTGATTCTATATAGTAAGAGGGATTTTGAATCTTTCAATTTCTTATTTTACTATATTCAACAGCGGTCAAAGCACCCATTCAGTCTTAATTAAATAAAAAGGATAAGAATAAGAATAATAATAAAATATAATAAATTCTTAAAATTAAATACAAAAAAACTTAAATATATATATAAGTAATAAAATAAAGATAAAAAAGGTAAAAATAAAAGATAAAAGATAAAAAAAGTAAATAAATAATTGAAAAAATAAAGAAGAAAAATAAATAAAACAAATAAGCAATTGAAGAAAAATTTTTAAGTTAAATAACTAAGGGAAAGTACTACAAGTAAAATATTTAGGCTAAATACAAATTTAGCCCACAAGTGAAAGAGGCCTAAATTTAAAAGTCTTGAAATCCATTTGGCCAAATTATTCATACATATAAGAATCAATATAAGAAGTTCAAGATTCAAGAATTCCATACAATTAATACATAGTTGGCATGTGCTTTAAAGAAAAATAACACAAATTGGAAGTTAATCACCTAAGTATAATATGGAAGTTGACAAAATGATGGAAAGTAGTTAACAAAAACGTGGTTGAGTAGGTTGGAAGTTAAGCAATCAGAAGATGCAGAATTCTAGAACATGAAAGTTAAAGAGATATTGGCAGGTAGTTAACTAAAATATAAGAAATTGAGAAGTTATAGCATGAAACTAGTTAAGGATAAGAACACTATAAATTCACTAGCACCATGACATTTAAGGGAGGACATAACACAATCTATGGACAAATATAATACAACACAATCACTCTCTAAAAAGATCAATCAACCTTTTCCAAAAGCATTTTATTATTTTCTAACTTTGTTTACTTTACAAATTCACCTTTATTATATCAAATTCTCTATATAGTAAGTGATTCTCTTTTGCATCAATTACTTTCTTTTTTTAAGATTTCATTTTAACATATCTTTGTGTTTTGGTAGTTTAGTACTCTACTCTTTAAGTTTTCCTAAGTCCACTTATATCACTGATAGAAGTCAAGTACAAATTGTTGGAAGATTCCTCCCTGGCACATGCACATTCCAAATTAATGCCAAACAAATGAATAAAAAAGAATCAAGAAAATGCACTTATTCATGTGGTCCATCTTCATCAAATCAAAGGTATTAGGAGGGTTGGTATTGTATATGCCTATGTTAGCAATCAAGCTTTTCTTATGAAGTTGGTATAGAACTTACTTCTAGATAATGAGAATCCCCGAAAAAGATTCTTAGTAGTGAATATATTAATTAAAATAGCTTCCTAAAATGTTCTCCACATGGAAACCATATAGGTATTTAAATTAAAAGTAAGGGCTAAGCAAATGAGGAATATCAAATGGTGTATAAGCAATAGTGAAACAATGAGTTTTGGTTTGATGACTATCTTCTTGGTGATCTCTTGATACATTCATTAATACTTCAAGTTCTAACTGAGGAAAAGAATGTTTCTCTAATTTAATATTGAAAAGTGAGGATAATATCACTATGGATAAATAGATAAAGAAATTTCCTCTTTATAGTGTCTCAAAGATAAAGAGATCCGAATATTAACTAGATAACAGAAGCAAACTTATTAAACTGAATCTAACAACTACTTGCATGTCTAGTTCGTAAGATGTTCTTTTAAAACTCATCTTTAACTTCTTTAAGGACTTGAGATTTTACTTAATTAAAACTCATATTGTAACTGCATCAATTAAAGGCAATGTTTTAAAAACTAAACTGGAAATTAAACTGATAAGATAAGAGGTTTAAGGTTTAAAATGTTTAACATATCCTAGACCGTGATAAATGTGGTTGATATTGAATAAATTTAAAGAATTTCAAAATGATTAAAGAAGACTATCTTGCTTATCAAAAAAATTAAAGTTTAATTGAAAGGGAAGATTGTTAAATAAAAATTAATTAGTTTATTTTTATTTCTAGAAACTAATTAGTTTATGAAAACTAGTTGTTTAATTAATAAATTGATTAATTTTAACAACAAAGATTATTAAATTAAATTGATCTGCAAAGTTCAAAACCAAAATGAAAAGTTGGTTGGTTAAAAATTTTCATTATTAAACCTACCAAACCAATTCTATTTTTAAAACATTGATTAAAGGATTATTTGAGGGATAACACCTTATGTGGAAGCTCGAATGTCACATGAACAATGGACCCAATTTCAATCTAAGAGCAATCTTAAAAGAATTCCTTGCATTCAATGATCAACTCACAAAATTTTATGTTATTTAGATATCAAAATATCCTAATAAATTTTAAGAAATGTTCTTAGTTTATAATTAAAAATAGCTTTTAAATTTTAATTCTTTATAGTCATAACCCTTTAAAAAATGTATCTAATATTCACCTTTTAGAAATTGTATATAGTTTCTTTCATTTACGCTCAGAGCAATGCATATTAGAGAACCTTTTTGTGGAATCAACTCGAAATGGTGGCTAGCAATTCTTCTCCCTTGGATTATAGTTAGGAATTTTAATGCTTTTCTGAGCACAAATGTAGTAGATGGGATTAGATCAAATGGCAATTTATGCTTAGATCTAAGACAATGCCTAGTTGATATTTAGCTTATTGACATTCCATCTAGTGGATGTTTTTACACTTGGTGCAACAAGAAAAGTAAAGTTAATTTGATCAGGAAGCTTGACAGGAGTTTAGGGGATTAAGCTTAGTTCTCTACCTTCCTAACAGCTTCATCTACTTCACAAATTATAGTCTTTCATATCACTCTGCCATTATGACTCATTTGTCTATTAGCAACTCTTTACACCCATGTAGGTTTAACAACTTCTCGCTGATGTATTTTGAATGCCTTAAACACAAACATCAGGGGTTTTCATCAATATATATATTGTAGGAAAATTGGACTTTTAAAGTAGGAATTAAAGATCCTCTATCACTCCAACATAGGAAATACTCATCTTCTCAAGACTTTCAGATATGCTTTAGAAAATATCCAAATTGAGCTTCAAGTAAATCCCTCTTCAGAATCACTCCTAATCAAAGAAAGGATAGCTATGCAACATTTTGCTACGGCTCTCTTATTTGATCACTCACTTATAAGAAAAAGGTCAAGATTACAATGGATGAAGTTTGGTGGACAAAACACTTCCTATTTTTGTAGAGTTGTGGTTTCCAAGAGGAGTAACAATAGGATTGTCTCCTTGCAACATAATAATCAGAATTAAGATACTTAATCCTTATTATAGCAAGGTGCTCATAACTACTTCTCTAAGTTAATAAATACTCTTATAAGTGTTAATTCCTCTTGCAAACTATTAAAAGAAATCATAAGAGAGTGAATTACTCCACAGGAAGTTGATTCTCTTTATAGACCTATCACTATACAAGACATTAAGAGTTCTTTAAGATCTCTCAATCCCCACAAATCTCTAGACCTGATGGCTTAATTTGTGCTTCTTCCATAAGTCTTGGAATCTCACCAAGCATCTAGTTAACAATGTTGTACTTGAATTCTTTAACAAAGACAGGCTTCTATTAGAGATTAATAGCACCTTCATAACTCTCATTCCTAAGACTGATGAGCTATCTTCCTTCTCTAATTATCAATCAACTTATCTCTTATTACGACACTGTGTAGAAGACTATTATAAAGATATTGGTTGAAAAACTAAAATTGGTTCACCACAAACACATTGATGTGTCACAAGGGGCTTACATTCTAGGTAGGATCCCGATGGATAACATATTGATACTTTAAGAATTGGTTAAAACTTATGTTCAAAAGAGCAGTAGCAAGAATTGCCTACTAAAAGTGGACTTAAAAATGCCTATGATAGTGTGGATTAGAATTTAATTTTAAACACTTCACATGCTTTAGAATTTCCTAATTTATTTATACAATGGATCTCACAATGCATTTCTACTCCTTCCTTTAAATTTATGGTGAATGGATAACCTTGTAAGTCGTGTAAGAGTTATGGATTCGTCAAGGCAATCCAATCTCACACTAACTCTTTGCTGTGATAATGGAGTTGTTTAAAATGACTCTTGTTAAGTCAAGAGGACTTCACTTCTATTATTTTTTATGCCAATCAAATAATAATAATCTTAGAAATGTATGAATTGTTTTGATGAGTTTGTTAAGTGTGCAAATAAATGTAAGTAACATTTAGGAAGCATAAGACGAAGTCGAAGCATAAGACTAAGTCTTAACATAAGACGAAGTGCAACATAAGACGAAGCACGACATAACATACATCAATGCGACATAAGATAAAGCGCAACATAAGATGAAGCAGAATAACAGACGAATTAGAGAAACAAAAGAAAAGTTAATCCAGATAATACAAAAAGAAGATATGCTAGAATGTCACTCAGTTAATTAGTTGGAGTTAATTACAGGACTCAACTAATAAGTATTTCTAGAAGATTCAAGAAGTGGTTATCAAGAAGACAGTTGGAGACTTAGGCTGTAAATATTAGTTCAAGTCAAAAATTACACATATAGAGGAAACAAGATATACATATACATACAAACAGATAGAGAATTACCAGTGAATGTTATAAGATTACCAAAAATTATGTATTCACAGTGCAAAAGAAGTGAGCAAACACTTCTGTAGCATGAAAACTCAAAAATACTTTTTTTAGAGAGAGAAAGGAAGGCTAGAACTTGGAGAGGCTAACATAGTTGATAAAGAATATTTTATGAGAGAGACTTGAAGTGTTGGGCACTGTTTTCAGAATCCAACTCTTTCTCTGATACCATACCATGTTGGATCCCATTTTCGGAGCTCAACATTAGTAGACCATTCATAAATGTGAGTGTATTAACCTGTAGGGTTATTTCATTTAACCTTCATTAGTCATCATCGGTTCATCGTTCATAACATCTCAAGCCAAAAAGGCGAGCTCAAACAATCAAATCATAATAACCACAATTGAATTCTTCAAAACGATTGTGTCTTTATGTCTCTAGTTTATTTTGGAGCAAAAACCAACTAAATTGGAGCTCTATAGATCAAGACATGGTTAAAAACCTAAAGTATATCCATAACCTAGTTATGCTCTTCCAATCGATCCCTCATTTTATTTCCATCAATATTTTTGAATTCATCACCAATGGCTAACAATTTTTATGAAAAGGTAGAAAAGCATGTTAGGAATCTATCATTTCAAGAATCACCTCAATCGAAGGTCGGACGACGAAGTTATGGCCAAACGAATACAGCATGTTCGTGTCCTTACTCATATTGTACATGCCTTGACGCAATTGCCATAACTCTCACTACAGGTGTTGGATTGACTTCATTTTTGGACGGTTTGAAAGAAGAATTCTAGATCTAAAACTTTTGTGAAGACTCATAGTGAAATTCTATCATTTGGACAAAGCACAGATCGTGTGAATTTACATAGTCAGATCGTGTGACTTTTGGGTCTGGTAGTTTTTCAACATCAGAAATTACATGGCCTGTGTGATTTTACACGGGCAGTCCATGTAACTTTTGGGTGAAATTAAATTTCCACCCTCCAAGACCCCTACTGTTGGGACCCACTCCGGGGACCGGATTCTGATGGCTCTGATACCATAGATGTCGGGACCCGGCCCGACCGGACCCCAACTGTTGGATC
>JANZLF010000007.1:19993336-20026472 GCA_026546835.1 Erythroxylum foetidum | reverse complement strand
AATAATAAATTTGAATAAATTGTAATAATAAATTTGAATAATAATAAATACAAATTATATAATAATAATAATAATAACTAAACATTAATAAACATAATAGTAAACATATAATAACTAAACATATAAACATAAGTGGCTGGAGACAGGGACGACTTGTCCCTGTCATTCCTTTTTGGAAATAACAAAAATTTATGTCACTGTCTCTTGGAGATAAGGGACGGAGACGAAGAAATATGAAGCAAACACCACGGAGGCAGGAATTTTTAGGTCCTGTCTACTGTCTCCACCCACGGGGACAGTAACCAAACACAGGGTAAAGACATGATGAAGTCAATGCAAAGCAAGACTAACCCACTTGAATATCTTTGGGGAGAAGCCATAAAGATGACATTGTATATACTATATAGAGTCCCAAATAAATTAGTGCTAAAGACGCCTTTTAAACTTTAAAAATTGTGGAAGTCCAACCTTGTATAATCCTTATGAAAGTAAATTGCAAGCTCGTTCTACTCGTTGTTATTTAGTAAGATATCTCAATCGCTCTAAAGGTTACAGATTACTCTATAGAGATGGCGAGTCTCAAATTATAAAATCACAAATAACTAAGTTTTTGTAACACGATGTCTTTAACGAGGGTGGGCCTTCTCACCCTGTAGATGAAAGCAGGACGGATACTACGGTTATTTCATATTTACCACTCACATAGTCAGGTCCAGTGGATCAAGATTCAAATACTGTACCAATACATGAATAATAACCTATACTTGTATAACAGAGGCTCTTGAGATACAAGAACCAACCCAAATGCTCAGATCCACTAGAGTGAGAAGACCTATTATCTCATCTAATTACATAGTCTATTTGGGTAAACAAGACTATGATATAAGACATGTTGTTGATTCAACTACTTTTATAAAATTTATTTTTAGACCCTATGCAGATATGTAGTTGAAGGCAATGATGGACGAGATGCAATACATAAAACATAACCAAGTATGTGAGCTTGTTGATTTGACTCAACATTGCAAACCCGACAGTTATAAGTGACTATTTAAGACTAACAAGGACTCTGAAGGTAAAGTTTAACAGTTTAAAGCTCAGTTGGTTCCAGAGAGTTCACTAAAAGATTAGGGATTGGCTTTAATGTTACCTTCTATCTTGTGTCATCCAAGGATGCATTCAAAGTGATAATGGTAGTAGTAACTCATTATAATATAGAGATGCATGAGAAGAATGTCAAAATCGCTTTCCTAAATGGAGCCTTTATGAAGAGGTTTATATAGAGAAACGTTAAAGATTATAGGATCAAGGTGAAACTAACAACGTTTGCAAATTGAGAAAATTTATATACGATTTGAAACAATCATCTAGATAGCGGTACAAAATTTTGATAAGGTTGTGACCTTCATTGACTTTGTGGAAAATAAAGTTGAACAATTCTGGTACTACAAGGTCAGGGAGAGCAAAGTTATCTTCCTATTGTTATACGTGGATGGCATCTTGCTTGCATCAAATGACTTGACCGTATTATATGAGGTTAAGCAACTTTTAGCCAAGCATTTTGACACGAAAAACCTTGGTAAAACATCCTTTGTCATAGGTATTTAGATTCATTGGGACAAATTTCAACACCAATTAGGTCTCTCGTAGAATGCATACACTGAATATATGTTACAAAGGTTTAATATTATACACTATAAACCTGTTGTAACACCAATATCTCATGATGAGAGATTATCTTTAACACAATATCCAAAGAATGAAGTAGAGAGAGAGGTCTTGAAGAATGTTGCATATTCTAGTACAGTAGGTAGCCTGATGTATGCTCGGGTGTGCACTAGGTCAGACATTGTTTGTTGTTTGATTGTTAGGTCGATGCCTGGCTAACCCAGGCATAGACCATTGGAATGTAGACAAATGAGTGTTGATATACTTAAAGGGAACGAAGGATTATATGTTGACATACAGAAGGATCAACAATTTAAACCTCATAAGGTATATAAATTTCAATTTTGCTATATGTCCGGATGATAGAAAGTCCACTTCAGGTTATATTTTTTTGTTAGCATATAGAGACTTTGACCCATTCAGAGGTTCACGACTTAAGAATATCACAAAAAGACGTTAACTATATCTTGATAAGCGACTTTAGTAAATGTGCCGGGTGAATTCGAACTTGTTACGACATTGGAAAGCTTGTTGGAAACTTGATGGAACCAGAATAACGTATTTATTAATTTCTTCATTATTTTCCTTTCACGTTTGATCAAGGATGTATATATGAGGTTTCTGTTACGTATTATATAAAAAGACAAAATTAGTCAAAATATAAGTAATAAGTTTTCATTCTTTAGTAGGGTTAAATAAGATAATTATATATAGCATGCCAATTGACGTCATCTGGAAATTAGTCAAAAGTAGTTGAGAAAACACCAGTTATTATTACTTCGATTCATTATCAGGGTTGGATAAGATAAGCCCTGTTGGGATGTAAAGTTTATAAAAACGTCAATGACGAAACGACTATTAGATGTAACTTACTAGAGGGCATTCGGGCCTTTCAATGAATCAATCTATAGTTAATTTGGACTACAGCATCAGCTTTTTTGTTAACCCAATACGCTCATAAGTATTAGGCTGTTAATGTTTAATTGATAGCGGACATTAGAGGAGTAGAAATAGATAAAAACATAAAATTTGAGAGAAGTTGAATGTATTATTTATCAAAGAAAAAAAATCTTTAAATAAGTTGAACATGGAACAAGAAAATAATAACTGAATATTAAAAATATGAATTAAATCCGAAATTGTATAACAAATATTAACATAAAACCATTAACTATTATCTATTATTCAGCGCCATTATTAACTCTGGTTCTTTTGGGTATTTTAATGTAATTTTCTTGTACTGTATATCTACTATTGACTTGTTGCTAGAGTTTGATCTCTTTCAGATCCTGATCCCCTTCTTTATCAAATATAATGTATTATTAGTAAAGAAAGGAAAAACTAGTAAATACAATAATAATTCGAGCTCACATGCCTGGGTCGGATAGATATATACTGTACGTATATATTTTTAAAATTGAAATGATTAACGTGATAGAAAAAGTCTATCCGAAACGAAAAGAATCTTTCCAAACATTCATTTACTTCTAAAAATGGAGAATTAGATGAATTAAATTGTATTCAGCTTAATTGGATGTTATTTCCAAAATCAAAAGGCATTAATATTCAGTACCAAGTTATGAATAAAGTTAATGAACTAGTGTTTATATTCTACATACTAATCCCGTCATTTGCTTTTCTATGCTCCCGTCCCGTGGAATACAATTGTCTGTGAAATCAAAATATGTTCTCATTGTTTATTTATTTGTGCTTTATTAATTAAATCAATTTAAGTTTAGCGGCATGGAATATTGTTTGATCTTGGAATCTAGCTGCTTATCAGATAAATCAAAAGATCTAGGCTCCTTCCAGATCATGTGGCGGGATCAAATCTACTGTCCAACTGAAAATGAGAAGCTGCGCTGCGAGCACAAATATGAAACATCTTAACGATAGGACCAAATACCGAAATGCGTGCTCTTTTGTTGCCAACATAACGAAACCACTTTCAAAAGTAATGCCAAACAGTGCAGTAAGTTGGGGACAAGACAAGGGGTAGGACATCCGAATAGGATTGGGAGTAGTAGCATGAATGTACGTTGCAGGTTTTCATAGTTTTATTTACTAAAAATATCTCTGTCTGCCACTGCCTCAGTCACAGTCACAGTCACAGTCACAGTCACAGGCACAGCACAGTTCTTGAGAATCGACACTAAAGCTTTATCATTCTTTATTTGAAGAAAGAAAAGGAGAGAAGAATTCAGGGGATGAATAGTAACAAAAAGGTGAAAAGAAGAATGAGAGAGACGGAGACGGGGAATTGCATGCAGAGAGCGAAGATTAAGATGAAGGCTGTGAAGAGCGGGAAGAGGAAGAAGAAGATGAAGGATATAGTTAAAGAAAGAGATTGCGAGGACTGGTGTTTTGTTTGTAAAGACGGTGGAGATCTTATCCTCTGCGATTTTCAGTTGAGTTTTCTTCTTCCTTAATTGTTCCTCTGAAAATTAAAATCCATGTTTCCCAGCTCTTCTGTTTAAACGTACTGACGGACCGATGCTTCCTCTTAATTTAACCAAACGATAACTCACTATTGGCTTAGCCCATACTACTGCTGTGTTTATATTACTTCTGTTTTTCTTCTTTGTTATATGTTATTTTGCCAGTCTGTGACCTCGAACATCATTTTTGAATGTACAAGTCTTGATACTTCGATATATGTATTTTAAGGAGCTTATGATCACTTGCTCTTTCCAAATCACACGATTTGTTAAACTTTAAGATTCTTCCTTCGTTTAGTTGGTCCCTCCAGACCTAACTTTGTTAGAAATAGAAATCTTACTTAAGTTCTCTCACCTTTTGCATCATTAACAATTCTACGTTAGTCAGTTCCATTTGTCCTTTCTTATATTTTTAACTTTCTAAGTCTAAATTCTTTCTATTCTCTGCTTCAGACTTCCTGCTACAAAACTTTGCTCCTGCTTCTGAAATCTTGTTTACTGTCTTTTGATCATACCTATTCGAATTTCCAATGATTTTCTCCTTTGCTCCATGTTATTGACGATGCAAATGATCTGGCCTACCTCCACTCTATCTCTCAAAAGAAGTATGCAGGCAACAAACACCATATTTGATGTCCTCCATTATCGATTTATATGTCCTATTCATCTATTGGAACATTCTTCGACGATGCATTGTAGAAGAACTTAGAAGATTAATAATTACCAGATCTCTAACAATTTTGTGGACGCGAATCTCAGTGAGAGGACTAATGGACCATTTCCACAAATCATCTCTTCCGTTAATAGGTCTCAATATTCAGTTTCTTCTGTGAATGAATGAACAACTCGGGATGCTTACTATAGTCTTTCATTATTTAGACTATTGGATAGAAAATTCTCAGTTCGCCAAACATGATTTTGGTTCCGTCTAATTTCCAGTCATGGTTCATCAACTGTGCTCAATGACTGCACGTTTTGACTATTTTTCAAATGGATTTCATCCTTAAAAAAGGGTAAGGATGGTGGAGGTAAGTAAGGTGGCCTATTAGGAACTTTATTTATCTTTGCATCTGGGATTTCTATCATATATAAGGTTCTTTCTTCCTTAATATCCTCTTTGGATAGCAACTCAACTTGTGTGTAGCAGAATGCATGATTAAAACTTTGATTCCTTTAAATGTGGAAGTGTGATATTATCTTCTGCCGAATTTTCCACTGATATACATAGCTATGCAGGACTCCTCATATGATTAAAGACTTCTTTTCTCCTCGTATACTCATCCCAACAGTAAACTAAGTAAACATGTTTGGAGATCAGTGGTGTTTAGCTACAGTCAAACAAAAATAATGACTTTCCCATTGGGGAAATTTTCAATTGTTTGTGATATAAAAGTGGAGAGAGAAATCACATATTCTTCACCTCCCTTGTTCTAGGTCCTTGTTATTGCCAGCCAAGGTTATGTTTCTGCTTCCTTTTATTTGAAGAAAGGTAGCCACTCAATCTTCCGTTATAACTTAAATATCCATCTTGGTTTTTTTGTGTGGAAATTATCCATTTTGGTTTTTACGACACTAGTATTGCATTAAGTCTATCAAGCGAAGATGGATATCATACATAAATGAATATATGAATAGATGTATATACAGATACACACACATTGATGAATCACTACTTGTTTTTTTTTAAACTGAATAATACAATTGTCTTGTTTGCTTTCCATAGGAATCCCATGTTAACTTTTCTGCTGTTAAAGTTAAAAAATATTTTCATACATGATTGTATGGCATGGAAGTTTGACTCTGAACCTTGTGGCTATATCTACAATCATATATCATAATTATTTGACATGCAAACTATGCTCATTGCATTTTTCTTATAGCTTTTATACACCTTGATATTTCTTCCTAATATTGCACTGTTTCGAGATTCCTGATTGAATTTATCCTCTGTTCAGTAATTGTTTGAAGGTCTATCATCCAGGATGTGTGGGAAAGGAGGATACCTTGATGGAGACTGGAGAACATTGGACTTGTGGTGAGCCATTAAAAGTTTTAGTTGATTTTAAGTGTTAGAATATGAACCGGTCCTAAAACTTACCTGAAAGTTAACTTCTGAGTTGAATGGTTACTTGACATGGTGTCATAGATTTTATTACTGGGAGATCTTGAGTTCAATTCATGTTGTCCTTGTTTACGGTGGATTTAGTAATTTGTGATCTGTACACATTTCATTTGGGGGAAGGTGTTACAATAATGTAAGAATTATTACTTGAGAATACTCCAAAGCTTAAGCTTTTGGTTAATTTGTAGGGGTCTCTCTCTGTAGCACACCTTTTCTATATTGCTTAACTCATACTGTGGTTCAATCCCAAATAACGGATAAAAAGCATGGTAAATGTTGGTTTTCATGTATCCAGACCGGCATTCCTGCTTATTTTGTAGTGGAACTCCAAAGTTTCATTGCTACTGCTGTCCTGATGCTCTGTGTGGACATTGCATTGCTACTGCTGAGTTTGCACCTGTTAGGGGGAAGAAAGGGTTTTGCAGCAGCTGTTTAGAGCTTGTATTACTTGTAGAAGAAAAAGAGAATATGAACATCGATGAGGTATGTATATCTTCTGACAGCAAATCGATTCCGAATTTGTTAACAAGGCAAAGTTTCATTTTCATCCAGTCTGTTCTGAGATCTGTGGTTATACTCTCACCCTTTTGTGCCCAATGGGTACCACTTGTATTCTTTTGTTTCATTATAGCTAGGAATTCAATCTATTTTCTTCACACTGTATATGGTGCCAGATATTTACTGTTGAATTTCTTAAAATGCTGATATAAGAATAACATATAGAAGCAAGGATGGATTAGCACAGTGCTAGTATCTATTCATTTACGCTAGTTAAAAGAGTTAATAACAGCATGAGAATTTAAGTAAATTATTTTGTTGTCCATTTATATGAATAGAGTAAACTATTTGAAAAGTCAATTTAATTGAATTTGGTCCATTTCCATTATAAATTGCTATGCTTCAACTACTTGGTTGAGTTTCTATTATGGCTCTCTCTTGCGTGCAAATAAACTTTTTCAGAACAGAAACATGGCTGTTTTTCTTAAATTTTCAAAACCTGCTTTCTTTAACTATCGAAAATATGTATACACAAACTATTACCTTCCTCAGTTATGACCGTTACTACCATTATTAATAACTATTGCTTGCCTGAATTACTTACTATGTTACCACTCTCCGTCATCATTCACCCTTGCATTTGTTGATTGAGAAGAATCTCAGTCACAACTGGTGAAAATTTGTTGTATGCAAATAGAAAACTTGGTTTCATAAGTTAGAGGCTTTTTATCAATCATCTAACCTTTCAGAAATTCGTCAATTGAAAATTTTTGCCAGTATTCTTTTGTTCAATTAAGAAAATACATTGAAAACCAAAATGAAAACCAAAATATAAGCTGAGGCATAATGAGCCCTTCAGTTTTGTCTTGATTTCAAGTACGACATATAATTCGAACTTCTTGTAAGATGCTTATACAGAAAGGCAACCATACTCGAAGTTCACTATCTTAAATGTATTCACATCCTGTGAAACATTAATCACTCATTCTGTTGTGGTTAAAGTATATACTTAGAAGGTCAGATGGCTGAGAATGGAGGTAAAAATGGATTTCTTAATGTTGTTGAATGTAGTGTAACCTTTAGAAGTGATAGAGATGCCATTAATGAAAGAGATATGAGAAGAACAATATTAACTCCCGTTAGGTATAGTCAATAAACCTTATCATGCATTTGACCATTCAACATTATTTCTTCCCTAGCATTTAATGTTATCTTATTTTACTGGTGCCCTTAAATAAATACGTGCTTGACTAAAAAAGAGAGAGAGGAAGAGAGAGAGAGAAGGAAAGAGAGAGATAGCAGGAGGTGTTAGCGGGCGGAGGAACCAAATATACATCTTGCTGATTGTGTCTGGTAAATAATATCTACCATTTCTGCTAATACTTTTCTAGATTTTAATTCAAACAGTCTGGAGTATTGTTTTATCAATGTTGAATGGCTGAGAAATTGGTGACTATAGATGCTAAATATTGCAATATACTTTTGCAAGAAATAGTCCTCAAAGAAGGTGGCTGATATTGAAAGTTTGTGTGTGTGTGTGTGTGTGAAAGAGAGAGTGAGAGAGAAAGAGTGTTTGTATGTATATTTTCAGTGGGAATAGAAAGATTTTGTACGTATGAGGGCCCATTCATTGTTCAAATAATTAATTATGCTTCCTTGCAGATAAGAATTAACTTTGTGCATTATTTTGTGAAATGCAGATTGGCATTGTAATGGAAAAAAAATATTGCATGTGAATGATCAGGATAGTCATAATCCAAGCACTAAATAAAATTTGATTTACTATTTTAAATTTTGCTACAAGCGCTTTATGATGCTCCTTCTCTGAATTTCTGAATATAGTTCCTCTTTTCTGATTGAGCAAAATGATAGGGGAAATATGATCATATGGTTGTTATTTTGTAGGACAAAATAGATCTGCAAGATCGCAACACGTACGAATGTCTATTCTTGGAATACTGGGATATCATAAAGGAGGAAGAAGGGTTGACTTTAGATGATGTTTATTGTGCAGATTCCAGGTTGAAGAAGGGTCAACATTCCGACTATGGTTCCCAGTCATATAAAATTGGCAAGAGTAAAGGAAGTTATGGGCAAATAACAAGCAGTAGTGATCTGAGTGACAGTGAAGAATCTGAAACAATGGGCAAAAGGACAGGTCCCAAGAAGTTAGAATTTGTGGGATGGGGATCAAAACCTCTAATTGAGTTTCTTAGATCTCTTGGAAAAGATACAACTGAAGAGTTATCTCAATATGATATTGAATCAATAATATGTACATACATTCAACAAAAGAACCTTTATGATCCTTGGAAAAGGAAGAAAATTCTTTGTGATGATAGTCTTTATTCTATCTTTAGAAGGAAATCTATTCTTAAGAACAGAATCTATAGTCTTCTAGAAGCACATTTGGTGGTGAATATAAACCATTCAGAGGATGATGAAAGTGGGCATGAAGTTAAAGGCACTTCTCATGATCAAAATGAAGAAACTGTGTTAACATGTAAGAAAAGAAGATTGGTGAGCTCTGCTAAAAACTCTGAAGGGACAGAGAGAAATGCTAATATCCAAGAAAGCTCTTTTGCTTCTATACTTTCTGAAAATCTGAAACTTATCTACTTGAGAAGGAGCTTAGTGGAGGAGTTGTGGTATGAGCCCCAAAAGTTTGCAGTTAAGGTAGTGGGAAGCTTTGTGAAAGTCAAAACAGGCTGCAGAGATTACACCCGTAGAAGTTCACACCAGCTTTTGCAAGTTACAGGTATTTATTTGCATGAGAAAGTGGGTACTTTGATAAACTGAAGCATGTAACCATTGACATAAGAAGTGGGTTGTTTCCTATATCTCACATAATTTTCAAGGTTCTCCTGGGAATTATAATCACTTGGTATTTTCTTTAGTTGCAAGAAACTGAATTCATATTTGCAGGAAGAAGTTGTCCTTTTCATTCAGGACGCAGCTATGTTTTATTCCTCCATCTCTTTTGTTGTATTATGAGGAGCTTAATCAATTGTTAACATCCAAGTGCATGCTTATATTTCCTCAGGCATAAAGTCGACTGGTGAGGACAAAAGCGAAATTGTTCTGAGAGTTTCCAATTTGCCAACAGATGTCCATATCTCCTCATTGTCAGATTATGACATTCGTGAGGTAAATTCTTTGTTGTATCAGAAGAACACTGACCTCGGTATTTCATGATAGTCCAAACACATTAAAAAGTGATACTTTTTATAAGATTTTGAATTATATAATGACTTCATGTTGATTGATGCTCAAAAGGGTACTAAAGTTTGACTGCTTTAATCTTTTTGCTTGTTTAAATAGGGGGATTATTTACATGGTCTAGAAGGAGGAACCTTTTTCATCTATGGGCTTGTAAAGTAGTATTAAAAATTTCCTCTTATATATCTTCAACAATGTGAATAATGCCACCACAATAACATGAAGATTAGGAAAATTACATTTTAAGCAATTTTATATTAATTAGAATCACAATATGATTCATGTGCGGCCTTACAGAACAGTTATGTTTTTTGGTCTAGTGGTTTCTTGACATTTATTAGAGCCTTATATAACTGAAGTTTCAGTTCAAGTTGCACTGTTTCATATGGACTCGTGGTTTGAAAGATTTATTCATGCTTTGTTAGGGGGCGTGTTGAGAATAATATATGATTGATTTTGGATCCCACGCAACAGTTTAAGCTCTTTTGTTGATTGTTTCTCAACACCTACGAGTCATCAAGTGTTTTCTGTTCTTATGATTATACACATCACACACTACTTGTGCATTTGGTTAGACCAAGAAACTGAACACTAAAGAAATAGCTGCTAGTGGTATAAAACTGGCATCAATCCGATCAATTTTCTAGATTTAATTCATTTGTGATTGACTTGCATATATCTCTAGAGTTCAAAACTTAAATTCGTAAACACCTGAGGACAACATCGAATATCCAAGCCAAGTTATTTTGTTCCACCAATTTTATCTGAATGTAATGCTGAACGTGAGGTTTCCAACCATAAGTTCTTGAGCAAAATGATACCAAATTTTAATAAGCAAGTACAAACAATCTCATATCCAGATATGTTTTCAGTTTTTAATCTCCTGAAGTTGAACTTGGGATGAATTGTTTGGTGTCCAAAAATTTCATATCATTGTTCGGTCTCTGTGAATCTTCCAAGTATTTATTTTAAGGGTTTTACTTATATTCTCCCAGGATTGGAATTTATATGCCTTCTCTTGCACTCTTCAATTTCGTTTAGTTAGAGCAATCATCATTGGCAATAGAATAATATACCTCTGTATATCAGGTATATATGGTTTTTTGTAGTTATTGAGTTTGACCTAATGCTAGTATTTCGTTTCAAGATTGAGCAATATTATGGTCATTTTGTTGCTATTCACTTCAAAATTGTTGAAGATCTTCCATTATATTATTTACTATTGTATTTTATCTTTATATATGATTATTAGGAGTAAATAGATAGACTAAATTAATGATATACACTAGTACTTTTGTGTTCGCTGTCTATGAACGTAGGTCTTGTTATCCAACTGCATAATTTTTGTGTCCTCTCTCATTTTTCTAACTTTCACATGATTTTAGAATCCAAATCTCTTGTTATCTAAACAACCGCCACTGAAATCCACTGTTTGTGTTCTCTTTGCAACAAATGCACAACGAACCTTATGTTGATGCCATCTTAGCTTGCTGTAACCACTGCCACTGAGCACTTTATATCCCTTCAATCGACTTAGAATTGACATAGTCATTAGACTCCTCTAGCCGCCAACAGTTCCCCTGCTGCTGAGTCTCTTGCAATCTCAAACTGACATTGCCTAGGTTGTCTAATCATTTTCTAGTTTAATAGCTATTGGGTAAATTAATCTTTTGTATATTAAGAAAACACTGCTCATGCCATTGTTCGAACAACACATGCAAGCTGACAATATTTCATATGCATTCACTTGCTTGACAGATATTGTGGAAGACTTAAGAGATTTAATATGATTGGGTATTATTATAATTTTCTATCTGATATAGGGATATTATGTATCCTGCATAGGAACCATGGTGTTTGTTATCCTACTATTATTAGAAGAATGGTTAAAGCTAGTGGCCGATAAATTTTAGTACTCTTATGTTGTTTATGTCTGTAGATGTAGGCTTAAAACCAAACCAAATAAATCTTGTGTTCCTTTTTCACTCCGTTCTCTCTCATTATTTTACTTTCACGAAACATATTGTTACTTAGCAACATATATGCTTGGAATGAGCACATTTCATGCTGCTGTGCCTTTTTGATTGTGTTTCAATGGAGGCTACTGTGTGAGATCTAGGGCTATGTGTGTGCTTAGCCTTTGGTCTACTTACATGGGTGAAGCTGTTTTTGACAATAACAAGTCGCAGGATAAGTTATCTAATTGCAAAGGTCTAATTACATTCTAAATTACTTTTCTGGTTGGATTTCCTTCAACAGAAAGCTAAAAAAGTTGATCATAGTTTTATACAAGATGAAAGACTTGCCACTTAGGATGATGCAGAAGGACATTAGTTGATTCTTTTGTGAAACTGATGAACAAATAAAGTTAATCACCAATCTAATCCCTGTTAGAAAGGAGAGCATGGTGTTTAAATGCTTTAGAAAATGTATTCTCAGAAAACAGATAAAGTGATCATTAAGTGTGCTCTATTTAATTGATTTGAGGAAAAGTTTAATCTAAAAGTTGATGGCATAAACTGTTGGCACTAATATTAACCTATGACTTGTCAAAACTTCTATTATAGTGAATGATGAGCAAGGTAAGAAATTGGCTCTTTTTATCTATAAATCTAATCTAATGTCATTTTCAGGAAGAAATTGATGACCTGAGAGAAAATGTGGATAAAGGATTGCTCCCAAAACTTACTGTGGTAAGTTTTCTTAAGATGATGAAATGTGTCTTCTTCATGTTGATCAATCCAAATGTCAAATTCTCTGTTACTGATTGCTGAAGTGTGTTTTTCAGGACTTAGGGTGATGCATAATTTGGTTCTAAGCTGGATGTGAAGTGTTTTCGTTTTACAAGATTCTACCATAATTTTTTTCTGGACAAAGTTTAATTTTCTCTTATTCTTTTCCTTTTTTTTAATTAGTAATGTTCTACATTTCTGCACGGCCACAATGCCTCAGTTAACAGTTATCTTGGTAAAGGAGAAGGGGGAGTAGTGCAGAGGGAATAGTAAGAAAGAGAATTCTAGATCTTCTCTTTTCCCATGAAGTGAATGTGTACTGCTTTATTATTGTGTACTTTTTCTAACAGGACGAATTAAAACTAATGCAGGTTCTTTCTATGACAGGTAGAGCTTGAAGAGAAGGCAAGAAGTCTGCATGAGGATATAACAAAACATGTGAGTATCGATTATTTGATAATAAATATTATTTTTGTTTCTTTTTTTTCTGTTTGTTAGAGGTTTATTTTTGTTAGGTTATGGATCCTATCCAGAATGTATTACTATTACGGAGTAAATTAATTAATACCTAGTTAATAACACATCATTCTGTTATCTGTTTTCTCTTTGATATAGTATCAGAGCTAACAAAATCCTTAAAGAATAGAAAAAGGATGTTGTAAGGTTCTGCTAATTGATGCTGATGTCTACTATTGGTATTGTTAGCGATTCTATTTTCATCCCACACATATTTGTTGTGATTTTGTTTGTTTCATTTGTTCTTGAACATTTCCTTTCATCTCGTTTAATAGATTCTGTTTCATTTCACCTTTGAAGATTTCTGTTTTAAGTTGGAGTGATGTTGTCAACTTAAAAATATCTCAGTGAAACTTTTCCCAAGTTAGAATAGTTGAACGTTTTTGGTTCTTTTCATTAATGAAGTGAAAGTGTGGACCTTGGGCTCGACTTCATAAGTGATGGTTTGAGCAGGCTTGTTTTGATGAGTTTCTTTTAAGGATGAAAAGTGTTGAATGTGTTAAATGTTGAAGATAATTTGTATTACATGAATATGTGTACATAGGAACAAGGGTTTATACACAAAATTCCTAGGACTATTTAGAAAGTAATCTAGCTATTAAATTTATGAAATCTCTCAATTAAAGGAGAGATTATAGGTGTAATTATAACAATATCAATGCTAATAATCTCTAGTCAACACTCCCCCTCAAGTTGGTGCATAGATATCGCACATGCCCAACTTGCAAACGAGATTATAAAACTATTTGTTGTAAAGTCCTTTAGTGAAGACATCTGCTAGTTGTTCATTTGACCCCACATGGAATAATTGCAGTGAGTCATTTTCAAGTTTCTCCTTCACGAAGTGTCGGTCAATTTCTATGTGTTTTGTTCTATCACACTGAATAGGATTGTGAGCTATACTAATAGCATCTTTGTTATCACAGTAGAGAGATGAACTTCCTTCATCTGTCAGTTGTAATTCATTCATCAGCTTCTTTACCCACAATAGTTTGCACACACCTTGAGCCATAGCTCTATATTCGACTTCTGCACTAGATCTAGCAATTACATTCTGTTTCTTGCTTCTTTAGGTGACTAGGTTTCCCTCCTATGAGCGTACAATAACCGGTGGTTGACCTCCTATTATCTAGAGATCCAGCCCAATTAGCATCTGTAAATGCTTCTATCTTAGGATGACCATTGTTAGTCAACATAAGGCTTTTTCTTAGAGCAGATTTTAGATAACGCAAAATGCAGAATACAGCTTGCGTGTGGTTCTCTTGGATCATGCATGTACTGACTTACCAGACTAACTACAAATGTTATGTCTGGCCTAGTATGAGGAAGATAGATGAGTCTTCCAACTAACCTTTGATATCTTCTCATGTCCATTGATGTACCTATTCCTGCTTGCAGTTTGTGGTTGCTTTCGATAAGAGATTCAGCTGGTTTACAACCCATCATACCGGTTTCTTCTAATAAGTCTAGGACATATTTTCTCTGGGAGATAAAGATTTGTCTTCTTGATCTAGTGACTTCAACTCTCAAGAAATATTGCAATTTTCCTAGGTCCTTAATTTCAAATTCTTAAGCAAGTAGTTTCTTCAGCCTATCCATCTCTTCTGTATCACTTCTAGTTACAATAATGTCATCAACATAGACAATAAGTGTGATTTTACCCTGGGAGTGCTTGATAACTAGGGTATGATCTGCATTACTTTGTTGATAACCAAAGGAGATCATGGCCTGGTTGAACTTTTTAAACCATGCTCGTGGTGATTGTTTCAGCCCATACAAGACCTTTTTTAACCTACAAACCTTCCCTTGTGTCTTCTCATCTTCGAACCCTGGTGGAATCTCCATATACACCTCTTCCTCCTCTAGATCCCCATGAAGAAATGCATGTTTAACTTCGAATTGTTGTTAGTTCCAATCCAAGTTAGTTGCACATGAGAGTAAAACTCTGATTGTATTCATCTTAGCAATAGGAGCAAAGGTTTCTTGATAGTCCACTCCATTTGTTTGAGTAAAGCCTTTAGCCACCAATCTTTCCTTGTATCTCTCAATGGATCCATTTGGCTTATGCTTCATTGTGAATACCCATTTGTAGCCAACCGTTTGTGTTTCTTCTGGAGCAGTGATAAGTTCCCAAGTCTCAGTTTTTGCCTGGCCTTCTTTTCTTCAATCATAGCTTCTTTCCATTGGACAATTTTCATTGCTTCTCTCCAATCCTATGGAACAAACACAGAAGAAACAAACAAGACAAAGGCTCTATAGGCAGGAGATAGTGAGTCATACGTAACAAAGTTAGAAATTCTGTGCTTGGTGCAACTTCTAACACCTTTTTGAAGAGCAATCAACTTATCTAAATCATTAGTAAATCATATTCTAGCTCACTGGTGTTTTCGAGGGAAGAGGATGGCATTGGCATAGACTGCATGATGGCTTTTTTTGTCTTATCTCGTCTTCAGTATGTCTTTAAGTTTGGTCTAACTAAGCGCTGACTTCGATCCTCTTGAATCAAACTAGTTGTCTCCCTTTGAATTGTTCTTACTCATTGGATCACATTATCTATAGAGACAAGCAACACTTTGTCGTCAATCTCATTCTCCCCTTGAAGAGGAGTTGGGGATGTGGTGAAATAGGACTCATTTTCCAGAAAAGTGACATCCATACTTACAATGCATTTCTTAAATAGGGGGTGATAACAATTATATCCTTTTTGTGTGGGAGAATATCCAATAAACACACATTTCAAAGCTCTTGGTTCCAACTTGCCAACATTCCGAGCATGAATAAAGCAAACACACCCAAAGACTCTTGGAGGTATAGTATAAGAGTTTGTACCTTGTAATGTTTCAACAGGGCTTTTAAAATCTAAATTTTGAAGTGCCATTCTGTTGATAAGATAGGCGGCTGAAAGGACTGCATCACCCCAATATCCTTTTGGAAGATTCATTGTGAACATGACTGATCGCGCAACCTCCAGTATTTGTTTGTTCTTCCTTTCCGCAACTCCGTTCTGTTCATTAGTACAGGCACAATTAGTTTGATGTACTATTCCGTTAGAATCTAGATAAGCACAAAATTTGCCATCCATATACTCCATTCCATTATTTGACCGTAAGATCTTAACTCTAGCATCATGTTGAGTACAAATCATTTTGTGAAAAGATTGGAAGCATGAAAAAGCTTCATTATTAGTTTTCATCAGATAAACCCACGTCAATCAGGTGAAACAATCAATATAAATCACAAACCATCTATGGCCAAAAAGAGAGGGAGTTTGAATAGGTCCCCAAACATCGGAGTGAATGGTCATAAAAGGAGCATAACTCTTATTATTTGATAAATGATAAGAACTTCTAGTGTGTTTAGCAAGTTCACATGCTTCAAACAACAAAGAATTAAAAGAATTTATTTTAAACAAGTTTGGATAAAGTTTTGCTAGAACAAACAAATGAGGGATGTCCTAACCGCCCATGTCATTGTAGAATTTCCTTATTAATCACATTATTTCCTAAAGACGCTTGATGTGCAACTGTCAAGCGCCCTTCTTTCAAGACATATAAGCCATCCTGTAGTCTACCAATTCCAATCTTCTACCTATGTGAATGTCCTGAAGAACACAATAGTTAGGAAACAATTCAACTTTGCAATTAAGGTCCTTAGTGATAGAACTAACAGAGAGAAAATTAATAGAAAAACAGAGTATGCAAAGTATTGAGGATAGGGTAATATTGGAAGTACATTTAACAGAACTTGTATCAGATATGGAAATAAAAGACCCATCTGCTATTCTAACATTATCCTTGTTGTTTCCATGAGAGTATGTTAAAAACTTCTTTTAAGAGCCTGTCATATGTCTGTTAGCTCCAAAGTCTATAATCCAAGGATTATCTTTATAATTGTAGTACTCATTACCTGATTTGGCAAGGTTTGATGTACCAATTGTGGAAGCAAAGTCTATTTTTGAGAGAAGTTAAGGCCTGAAGTTCCTCATTGGATAATCCCCCAGCTAATGATGTTTCAGACACTTCATTTCCATCAACCAAGTGAGCCTGGCCATTGAGCCGTCTCATTTTCCACGACTCTGATTAGGCCTTCCATGCAATTTCCAACAGGTTTCTTGGGTATGTCTTGATTTTCCACAGTAATCACAGTGTAAGTGATCCTTATTAGATGAGGTATTTGTAGGTTTTAGCTTTTCAGTAGAACTTGCTATTAATCCTACTTTTTCAATGATAGGTGTATGTTGCATAACATTTCGCCTACTTTGTTCTTGCTGTACTAGAGAATGTGCGAGTTGAATGGAAGGGAAAGGATCTTTTCCAAGTATTGTACCTCGTATAAGATCATACTTTGGGTTAAGACACTAAAAGAATCAAATAGCCGATCTTCTTCTATCATTTTCTAGAATCTAGCAGCGTCTTTTGAGCATTCTGCTTTAAAGTCCTGATAATAGTCTAATTCCTACCACAACCCATATAACTCCGCAAAATATTGTGATACAGTCAAATCTCGTTGCTTCGTTTTGTGCAACTTATTACGAAGATCAAAATTTTGAGCTTTACTACCTATTTGAGAATAGGTCAGAGAAGCAACTTTCCATATCTTTGCTGCTATGTCATGTAGCAAGTATGTCCGAGCAATTTCCGGTTTCATTGAATTTATGAGCCAAGACATGACGAGAGAATTCTTGGACTCCCACTGATTATAATTAGAATTATTGACGTCGAGTCTCTTACTGTCATCATTAATGTGACCTTGTAATCCTCTAGCTTTGATGAACAACAAACAGGATCTTGACCAAGCAAGATAATTAGTTATATCAAGTTTTACGGCACTGATTTGAAGTGAAGGATTATCGAAACTCGACATAATTACCTTCTTTCCCTCCATCTTCTCCAGTATTAATCAGGATTTCCAACAAAAAATATGCCAATAGAGTAAATAGAAGCTGTTCAAAAATGTGCTTCTAGTGTATGGGCAAAAAAATTACCAGACGGACCTAGAGATAAAAAAACAGACCGAGGAGAGGCAAGGAAGTAAGGGCATTGGTAGAAGGTAAGAGGTATGTCTAACACCACTGGAGGGGAGGCAAGAGGCCGGCGACCATAGTGGAGAAAGAACCGAGGGGAAACACTAGCCAAAGGGTGGCGGTGCTCACATGCGGCGACGGTAGAGAGACTGTAACAGCACTTGGCGGTGCAGTTGATGTCACGTCACAGCTGAAGCAATCTAGGTGGGTGGTGAGAAGAAAACACGTTGCTTTTTGGGCGAGTACACACTCAGCCAGTGTTCTTCCCTATTTGGAATGAACAGCCGGAAAAAAAACAGCCCCTAAATCAGATAGTGCTTTGATGTCATGATGAAAGTTGAAGATAATTTGTATTACATGATTTTGTGTACATAGGAACAAGGGTTTATATACAAAATTCCTAGGGCTATTTAGGAAATAATCTAGCTATTAACTCTATGAAATCTCTTAATTATATAGGTGAAATTATAACAATATCAATGCTAATAATCTCTGTTCAACAATATAACACTGCAATAAGTAGTTTTTTTTTTGAGGCCTTATATTGACCCTTTTTGTTTTAGGCGTTATATTGACCCTATATTAGTTGGAGGCACTGGTCGGGTTGTTATATATCACTTCTATGTTAGGACATCCAACATACCATCTTGTTTTGCTAGTTGCTACAAATGGAGACTGTTGTGAGGAGTTTTGACATTTTGAATTTCCAAAGAATACCCGTGTTCTAATTTTATGATAATAATCTTCATATGATTATGTACATGTGTGAAAACATCTACCTCTGGAAAATTGAAGGAATGCCTAGTTGTTTCGCAAAGTCAATTTCACTATAGTTATCTCCTTGGAGGAGAAGATATGATACTGAAGATTTTTTTTTTCCCGATTGTAGACAGTGTAATCTTCTAATTCATGCATTTTCACTATGTCATTTCAAGCATTATAGTACTACTTTGAATGCTTCATAAGCTATGTATTTCAGTTGATTTTGGTTTGGAAACTAACTTCTGGTTGTTGATGCAATATGGCTACATTGGTGATTCTTATGTTAAAGTAGGTTGAAATGAAGTCACATCCACACCCAGAGAGAGCTGATCGGCTTCGAGCTATTGCAGCTAGCCTTGCTACTGCAGGTATAATACCTTTGCTATTCCATCTTATCATTGCTTCCTTAAATTAAGATTTTTTACTTTCTGATGATCATTTTTTAGTCTCAGTTATGTTGGAATGTGCCATAAAATTTTCTGAAGGCTACCAGCTGCTTGATTCCAACTTTTAAAATTTTCAGGTATATTTCCTGGAAGATGCTTTCCAATTACTGCAAGAGAGATTACCCAGGAAGAACTCCAGATGGTGAGTGTTGAGTTTACCTTTATAATTGGGTGTTTAATATTTAATGCCAACTTTTTACTGTTATCCTTCAAAGAGTTTGTGTAAAGACAAGGAGGAAATTCTTCTTTTGATATTTGCTTTTGCAATGTTTTATCAGTCTGATTAAGATGATTTTTTTTATTAGTATATCGGAAATAATTAGGTTGAATTCTACTTCCACAATTCCTGAAGCTTCATCAATCTACTTTTCATGGATACTTTTTGATAAAGCATTTCATGTATGGTGGTGCTACAACAAAATTACTTTGGGGCTTAACTCACTAATTTGTCCTTTTCTTTTATTGTTATTAGTCATCTTTTAAAGCATTTGTTGATGTCCTTGGTGGTTTTTCCTTTCAAATTTAAGGTGCATTCATTGGAGCATATTCAAGCAGTAGATCTTACAAGCCATATTTATTCTAGGTACGCAAAGATATTTCCATTTTTAAGTGTGTATGCATTCTTGCTTTTGTCAACTTGTATGTTCCTTTGCGTATGTGTAGACATTTTTCTGTATGCTTTTTTTTTTCGGTATACTTATATCTTACATCTTATTTAATGTGCATGGGTGTAAAGATAGAAGAGATGCTGTTAGTGCTTCAAACACTTGATCAAATGCAAATGACTTTAAAACTGCTCATGGAAGTGAGATATAGATTATGCTTTGGATTCAACTTGGACTAAGTTAAGCTTTATGTTGATCTTGGAGTTGAACTCATACAATCCTGTTAATATGCAAACCAAAAGTACTTGTTTTATCCAAGCCTGCAAACCAAGGTTTTTACAAGATTTCTTTTCAAAAGCTTGCTGGGTTTATATGGGTCATTTAATCTAAATATTAAAAAGGACTTAAAGGGTGTATTCATGTCTATACAAAGGAACAATCATAGTATTCGCTAGGCTTCTTTATCTAAGCATAGTTGCTTTGTTGGTCTATTGTTCATTGGTTTCATTAAATTAGGTTCTACTGTCTCAAGCATTGCTCACTAGAGTCCTTAACTTGTCATTCATTGTTACATCTGTATTAATGACTAACCAAGCTATCCTCTTTGTCAGTTACATCCTCAACTGCAAGCACAGTGAAAATTGGTATAATAGTAGAAATCATGTTGAAGAGGTTGCTAAGGGAATTTTTTGTTTAGCCACAAAAATTAGCTTCTACTTATACATCTCTTGGAATCTTCACTATTTTCAGCTTCTCGGGTCTACCATATGTGTCATAAAGAAATTTCTGATTGAAGGAGTCAAGATACAACTTCAAGTGTTTTACTTCTAAATTTTAGCTTTTGGTGAAAACTATTCTTTCGATTATTTCATGTTTATGGGTTTAGAGATATCATCCTGTGCATAGACCCAATACTTCAATGGATGCTTATTTAGGTCCAGGATTATCTTTTTTATGTTCAAAGAACCCCCACCTCTTCTCCCCATTCTCGCTTAGACCCCTTTGTTTGTTCTGAAAAGGAATACGAACTTTTGTTCCACATTTGGCATCTAACAAATAGACATGGAGACAACTATATAATGGTTGAAGATGAGCTGATAACTTTTTCTACTGGTCATCGGCATGAGATAATGTTAAGGTTGATCCCATTTTTGTATGATTTGCTATTTGCAGTTATTTCACTCCTGACACATATGCCAATGAACATTCAGCACGTGCTGCTCGACTTGCAGCAGGTTTATGTGCTGATCTTGCTTCAGCAATTTATTCTGGACGTGCAAAAAATGGTTTTGCTCTGGTATTCATCATCATATATTTGAAGATTCTGGACAAAATATAATGAATCACTATATGGGGTCTTCATGTGTTTTCAATTTCTGAATCAGGTCCGGCCTCCTGGTCATCATGCTGGTGTGCGGCAGGCCATGGGGTTCTGCCTACACAACAATGCTGCAATTGCTGCAGTAGCTGCTCAGGTTGCTGGTGCCAAGAAGGTGTTGATAGTCGATTGGGTAATGTCCTTGCCAATTTCCCTGCAATTGCTTCCCCAATCATTTCCATGCCTTGTTCGCTGGTGTTTCTCATTGTTTCTGGCATTCATTGTTGTAGGATGTTCATCATGGAAACGGAACACAAGAAATTTTTGAGCAAAACAAATCGGTGAGCTTAAGAAAGATAAATTACCCCCACATTTTTATCTTCTGAAATCTACTGATTGTCAGTGAAGCACTTATTTAGGAGGTTGTATGATACTGGATACGTTACCTTACAACTTGTAGAATTTTTTGAAAATTTGGAATGACTAGCCTTGCAGAAGTTACCTCAAATGATTTCTTCAGTGATAAATCATTGATGAAATTGTTGAAAGAACGTGAGCTGAAGTTTTAACTATCAGAAGTTTGCAATGGGCTCTCCTCTTCCCTCTTTTATTGCATTTAGCTTAGTTGTTTAATTGGTGCAATTGTCACCAATTATCTGTTCAGTGTAAATATTTATTGGTTTGTCCTGTATCTGCCCATAGGTTTTGTATGTATCCTTGCATAGACACGAGGGTGGGAGGTTCTATCCTGGCACTGGGGCCGCTGTTGAGGTGCTTGACTTGCTATATTTTTTATATCAACGTTGATTTACATCTTTTTCAAGCTTTTTACATTTTGAATTTTGTGCCTTCATATACATGAAGAACTACTACGCTTTTCAGATGGATCTTGGAATGTATTTTATATTTATTATCCTTTTTTCAGGTTGGTACTCATGGTGCTGAAGGATATTGTGTGAATATTCCATGGAGTCGTGGGGGAGTTGGTGATGATGACTATATTTTTGCTTTTCAGCATGTTGTGCTACCTATAGGTTGATAAAACTTCTTTTTTTCATGCATCTACTTCCATTTTAACGTCTATGTCATTTTGGTGAAGTTAATATGTCATATTTCCAATTTCATACTGATGAGACTAATTTAATGATGAGTCTACTATCTTACAGTAATATTGCTTTAATATTTGTAATCATAGTTAAAGAAGAAATTGCTGGAAAATGTATCTTATCATGTGAATTCAAATATATCATTTCTAACCAAGTTCATGAAGTAAGAACCTAAAGATGAATGCTGAGGTTTGTTCCTCACTTTTTCTCTCTCACTAATGTTCGAACTCTTAAAAGACTCTAGCAATTACAATCAGTACACTAGATATATCATATTCCCATCTGATAAGTCAAAACGTACAAGTACCGAGAATTAGCAGTATGCATAATGTTGGGGGAGTCATTCAGGTATAGAGCTAAGTATACTGAATGAGGTGCAAATATTGGCCTGGGTTCACTAGGTTTGATTAAGCATACAAGATTTTCTCTACTTGTAAGGTATTTATACTGTTTTAGCATCTAATTGAACTTGATGCTAATGTTTGAAGTGTTGTCAAAATTTTCTTGGTGTATTCAGCTTTGTTATTCTCCACCACATTTGTGTTTCTGCTGTGGGTTAGCAGTTCACCTGGATTCCTTTATTTCTGCTACTTTTTGTTTGTTAAAGGATTTTTCTTTTATAGTTGAATTACATGACAATGCTTAGATCACATTTTGCAGCTGCTGAGTTTGCTCCTGATTTCACCATCATATCAGCAGGATTTGATGCCGCACGTGGTGATCCTTTGGGATGCTGTGATGTGAGCATCTCATGCTGTTTTCCTTTTGGGTTATTTTAAGGTTGCATTTTGCATAGTTGTAAGATGAATTTAAGTGATGTATGAAGAACACAATCTTTTTGGAAGTTGCATCAAACAATGAGTTTCCTTACCTTCTGTTCTTTATATATTTTGATATACCTCTTGATGTGAACATGCATTTGTGATAGTTTGTTGTTAAGGGTTGACATCTCTGCGATGCTGTTGTTACAGGTAACTCCTCTTGGCTATGCTCGGATGACAGATATGTTGTGTACCCTCTTTGGTGGAAAGCTGCTTGTGATTCTTGAGGGCGGGTGTGCACAATGTTTTAATTAATAGAGTTTTATTATCATTGAATAGTTTTAGTTTTATTATTGCTGAATAGTTTTATTATCATTATCATCTTTCACAAGGGGCTGAATAACCAAGTGAGATTTATTTTTCTTCCTGTAGCTACAATCTACGTTCAATTTCCTCTTCCGCAACTGCTGTAATCAAGGTGAATCCTGAAACGTAAAAACTTTACATACGAGTACTTCCACACATGTGGGTCTTATTCTGTAAAAAACACGAATTATGCAATGAAAAATCTGTTTTTATTTTTAATTTTGTTAAAAAAAAATTAATTTTGTTTTTCGTGCAATTTGCTGTCAACAAAATTCTTTTTTGCATTCTTAAATCTCCTCCTGCCTGGCTTCATATATAAAGGCTTTACTGGGTGAAAGTCTTGGATCTAAACTGGACAACATTGTACCCACCAAGGCGGGCATACAAACTGTTATGGAGGTCCTGAAAATTCAGATGAACTTCTGGCCTTCTCTCGGATCTAGCTTTGAAAAATTGCAGTCACAATGGGAAATTCAGTGTTTTGAAAATAAAAGTAAGGGGCTTTTCTCCTTCAATGAATTTTCTTTTCATTTGCAGTTGGTATTCAAAATTAGATTACTAATTTGGACTAGTAAATGAAACTGAATTGCAGTCAAGATTATGCTCAGATATGAAACTAATTGTTGGCCTGTATTTGCAGAGAAACCAGTTAAGAAGAGACGTCGAGCTGATTTGCCTAGATGGTGGAAATGGGGAAGAAAGCAGTTATTATATCACCTTCTCAGCGGGCACATTCATGTAAGATCGAAAAGGTTGTCAAGCAAATAAACACATAAGTGAGAAGAGGTTCTTAAATTTACTTCTGCTCTTTATCCCTAATTATTGTCTAGGTAACATGCAAGTAGGCTCAAGTGTAGGTTGTTTTTACCTGACTGCTACCTTAGTGATATTGTTGTCTTAATCGTAGATTGTGGAACAGAAGTTTTTGTTTTGCTGTCTGTACCTTCTTTTCGTTTCATGAAAGAGCAGCTTTTGTTTAAATTGTGAATCCTCAAAGTCCACAGAATCTGAATGAGGCTGCTGCACAAGTTTAGCCAGCCGTGGGTGTATTTTTGGTATTCTACTCGTTCGAGTTTGTTACAGAAAACAAGGACTAATACCTGCGGCTGTGTTCAGTCAATTTTGCCTTATTCTTTCATATTATACTCAAGACCAAAAGAGCAATTTAGTCCCCACTGTTTACACTGAAATCTGAGTTAAACCTTAACATTTTGAATCCGTAGCGTTTGCAAAACGTTCAAAATAAATAAATAAATCGTAACGTGCTCAATTTGCAGCCTCATCTGTGACAATCTTAATGCTTTTTTAAAAGCTCAACTTCTTATTCTCATCAGAGTCACAAGCGCCACTACAATTGTGAACATCATTACTCCCATCTCTTTCGATGGTGCTGGAGTTATAAACAAATGCATAAGCATTCAGATATGCCAGCAGCATCTTGTGTCTCTATTGCGCAAGCGACAGTTCCGCACACGCCAGTCCAAGCTACACTGATGTAGGTGAAGGGTTATAGGTCCCAAATTGAATGGGTACCTTGAAGGGATCAATGGAGTTTGTGTTTTGTATTTGGTGGAAAGGGTTAAGAACGATACACACATATTACATTTCATTCATAATATTCTTTGTCATATCTTTCTCGTGCGAGTTTGTTAAACATATAGGAATGACAGTGCTGCACAACGTGAACCAAGGAGTTGGTTACAATACCAGCTCATCCCTTGCCACGTATGCACTATACTACTAGCTAATATTATTATTAACAGACAGCCCAATAATGGCCCATTGTTTACTCAAATCTGCTGACCCACCCACGACAATTAAAGCAAGAATTCCCAATTTGTGAGCTGCAATCCCTAACTCCCACTTCGCGACCCCCAATTCTTAATTCACATATCATACACCTACACCTTCAAATTCTGCCAATGGCTATTTCCATCCACCCACAGCCAGATGCACCTCCTTCTTCGTAGCTCACCTAGCCGTTTTCGTATAATTAAGATTGTAATATTCATTCTTTTATGAGGATTTGTTTTGATAGATGATAATTTTCTTTCTTTTGATTGCTTCTTTTTTTAATTTTAGGTCTTGTCGATTGCATTATGCAGGTTTAATTTTAAGGAGTGAGATAGTGATGAAGGAGCATTTGATGGTTACTTATGAGGCAACTTCTTGTAGTAACTTAACCTCCTAACATATAGCATATCGAGCTGTTAGGCTTATCAACACGAGAGCATGCATGGCAAGATTTGTCAAGCCAATTAATATTATTAGTAAAGCTTTACTTCAATGAAATGTAAATTTAATGTTAGTTCGCTAACTAACGTTATCCAGGACGTGGACCAGGTTCGAACCCCAACTATTTCGCAGTTGTGGTCGTGTTTGAACATAGAGGCAGCGACCTTGCGATTGTGCTATGTCGTCGACATAAACTAACAGTAAGCAATGAAGGGAACTGCACCAATCTTGGGGTGCAGTCTGGAAGTTGGAAGTTGCACAAACTGAAAAACTACCTTAAAGTAACCAAACCCTTAGCAGATGAAAATGGAAGCTTATAAAGATTGGTGCTTGATGAATGTATATGAATAAGATAGTCACAACTCTAGTTCAAGAAATACTGGATAAGAAAATGGAAAGATGAGTAGGGAAGAAAATTTGTGTCTTATGTAAAAAGGTTAGTATAAAAGGAATTGAAGTTAAAATGTTGAGTGGGCTACACTTTTATAAATTATATAACTAACGAATCATAACTCAGTTAATTTTTTTATCCCGTTAACGGTTGTTTTGAACAATTTTTAAACGTTATAATTCATTTTAAATGTTTTACAAATGTTAAGTTTTATTTTAAACGCTCAAAAACATTAGGTCTAAGTCTAACTCAAATTTTAGCCGCCAAATTGTTCTTTTGGCTTTATACTTAACTACAAAAGTTGCTCGCATTGTCTCCTATAAATATGAAAATATGAGAGGCAATATTAGTATCATATTTTTTAGGTGTGATTCTTTTAAGAATGATTATTAATTTATACAAAGAATGCTAGGCCACTAAGAGACTCTTTCACAAGTAGAAGTTTAAAAAGGCTTAAGAAGAGAAATTAGTGATGATGGATTCAGGACACTTGTTTATAGGTATGATTTATCTTCGTGTTTTTTAAAGGAAAAGGAGTAGTCCACTTAATAATCTATAAAAGGATAAAAATTTTATCATGTTTTTTCATAAATTAAAATTTTTCATTAATTTGATAAATATATAGTGCAGTCTTACACACGTGCAAAATCTACTTAACGATGTTCAGAGGACATCGTAACACAACGACGTTCCATCCTTACCTAACTAAGACTATTAGGGTAAAATGAACGCCAACTTTCTCGATGCGGTGTCGGCTCCAAGGGCCACCAAGGTTTTCAATCTACTGGGCCACCAAGGTTTTCAATCTACTTCCAATTGACTCTTCTTCACAGGTAATCAACTCTCTCATAGTCATTGTTTAGAGATTAGGGCTTCCTCTAAGAAATTTCTTCATTTCAGGGGGACTCTTCGTGGCTTTCAAGTGACTCCAAGGAACATTTTGTTCTCCAATCTACTTCCACCCGATTGTCCTTCACAGGTAAACATCTCCCTCTCGGTCATCTTTTAAAGATTAGGGTTTTTTATGAATCTCTAAGAAATTGCTTTATTTCTGGAGATGGAAGGGGATTCTTCGTGGGCTTAATTCTTTGGTGACAGTTTCAAGAGGAAGAAAAGGACCCAAGTCAGTTCCTTTTTCATGAATTAGTCTATTTCTTTTTCCATCTATCTCTTTTGTCAAATCTGGTATGCCTGATTTGATTTCTCTAGTATCGATTTGCTTTCCTATAGGATTATACAGACTTCAACATGTTTACCAAAAAGGGGATGGGATAACCCTGTATAGGCGTGTGTTTTATTGCTCTCATACTTCTCCTTTCTTTTCTTTGAGATGATCCTTTCTTGATTTAACACAGTACAAACTTATGAATTTGAGTTGTGTACCTCATACTGTGTTCATCCCTAAAAGGCGAATAAATTCATTCTATGCATTCCTTAATTTCCTTTTGTGAGCTGTGGATGCAATTAGTTTCTACATAGTTGATTGAGTGGATTGAGTAGCTACTTCTTTGGAATTGAACTAGATATGGCTATGTCCTCCATACATAAGCCATTCTCCTACTACAATATAAGTTTAACTGATTTATAATCAGTTGCTCCCGTATGCTGGTTGTAGTGAGCTCTATAAGAGAGATTATTGAAGTAGACTGGTCTTTGAACCTTCTGCTATTCCTCTTTTTTCATATTACTTGGAAACATGTAGCCATAGAAAGTAGAGTTATAGCCTTATCATATTTTGAAATGTTCATTTTAGGAAGCTCTTATATGATGTCTATGAATATGCAAACATTGAACCTAAGGGCATATAGAGTAGAGATTTTTGCCCATATTTCTCTAGAGAGGCCACACTTTAAGAAGAGGTGGTCCCTAGATTCATCCACTAGATTACATAAAATGCATAATTTAGAGGAGGTTAGGAATTTCAATCTATCCATAATGCTTAGTTTGTCCCACATCGCCAACCATAGCAGAAAACTCACATCGGGTCTAAGGATCTTATTCCATATCAAAACATCCCACCCTATTATATTTTTTGCCTTCCCCTCAACTTCCTTACTTCTTTTGCAGTAATCCCCGAGATAGGGATACCCTTCCACAAGTAATTATCTCTCTCCCCATGTCCTCTGAGTTAAGGAATGTGTAGAAATGCAATCTCATCTGAAGATAGGAACCATTCTCCATTCCTTATTATTGCTTGGAGTTTAGTATCCTTGGGGAATTATTTAATAGGAAATTGGCCATCTGGTTTTGTATTAAGAGTCCATTTCCTGACCAGTTATCATGCCATAAAGAGAGTCTGTCACATTCCCCTATCTGGCAAGTAATGTGCTGGTAGATCTCATCCCTCATTCCCATAATTTGGTTAAAAAACTAGGTGTAACTGACCTTGGTTTTTAGAGCCCCAAAACTCCTTCCTTTTAGTATATAAGAATGAATCCATTTGGTCCATATGGATTCCTTATCACTAAGGAGTCTCCAAATCCTCTTTGACATAAGAAATATATTTTTAGTAGAAATTGACTCAATTCTTAACCCCTTCATCTTTCGGTTGGCATATTGTCTTCCAACTTACTTTGGCTATTCCTTTCCTTCCATTCCTTTTCCCTCATAGAAATTATTTCATCAATTTTTCTACTATTTTAATCAGAAAAGGTATGAACACCAATAAGTGTTCATGGATAAGATTACTGATTTCAGTAACTGAAGTTTACCCCCATAGGAAAGAGCTCTATTGGTCCAAGATCCCAATTTTTTTCTGGATCTTTTCTATCAAAGGAAGACATTCACATAATCTAAGCCACCTAGATGAGATAGGAATCCCCAAGTTATGTAGAGGAGGAGCTTTAGTTTCCATACCCGTAGCTTGAGCTAAAACATTTGGAAGGTGAGAAGCACTCTTGGAGAGTATGATAAAGCTCTTGTGAAGATTTACGCATAAACCCGACATTTCCTTAAATTGATTGAGAGTTTTCATTAGAAGAGAGACTGACTGAACATTTACCTTGCTTAAGAGAAAAAGATCATCTGCAAAACATAAACTGGTTAGAGAAATTTCCTTACATTTAGAGTGATATCTGAATTTTGGTTCAGTCGAGGTATTGTGTTTGAGCAGCCGAGTGAGGACTTCCGTACAAATTAGGAGTAGGTAGGGGGAGAAAGGATCCCCTTGCCTAGGCCATTTTTTCCCCTTAAAAAATCCTGTGGGACACCCATTAATCATTATCCCATAAGAAGCGATAGATATACGTTGTTGGATCCAATTGATGAAGGTTAAGAGAAAATTCATTATCTCCAATGTTTTTAGTAAAAAACCTCAATTCACACTATTGAAAGCTTTCTGTAGATCAACTTTAATAGTGCAATTTTGGGGGATTCTACTGCAATTATACCCTTTTAGTAGTTCTTGAACAATCAGAATATTTTCCCCTATATCTCTGCTTCTCATAAAAGCCCTTTGATTCTCACTAATGAGAAATTTTAGGACCTCCTTCAACCTATTTGTCAATATCATAGTAATGATCTTGGATAGGAAGTTTGTACACGAAATAGGTCTGTAGTCATTCCAAGTTTTTGGGCCGAAGTTTTTAGTGACTAGGCATAGGAAGGCCTTGTTTATTTCTTTCAGTAACACCCCTTTTAAGAAGAACTCCTGCACTACCTCTTTGACCAGTACACCCAAACTATTTCAAGTTTTCTGTTAGAAAAAAAATCATTTAATCTTTCCGAATCATGGCCTTTAGGTCCATTCATGCTAAAGAAAACCTTATTTATTTCCTGATCTATAATAGATTAACTTCATGATCCAGAATTTTAGAGGTTACAAACTAGCTAAGGTCGCACTTCAACTCAGTTGGGAGAGAATATGATCCAAGTAGCCTACTGTAGAAATTTATAGCTTCCTTTGTTAAATCTTCTTGTCCCAAATACTTCCACTCTAGCTTTTGTTTTAATGGAGGTAATTCTGTTAGCATGCTTTTGGGCTAACATAGAATTAAAGAAAAATTTTGTACAACCAGTTTATCCTAGCTCTTTGCTTCAGTAAAGAGTGTTGATTTTCTACTACTTCCAAATAGTTTTTAAGAGCTTCTTTGCTGTTGCTAGATCTTCCTCCAAGGGGTTTTCTTTTAATGCTTTTTTAATAGAAAATAGTTTATCCCTGGAGAATTCAATCTTCTTAGTAAGATTTTGTCCTCTCTTCCCGTTAAGAATCTTCAGCTCCTATTTCAGGGCCTTGAGCTTTTAGATACAAGTATATTGCTTAGTCTCACAACATCCATGCTCCATCCTTTCTGCATAGCTTCTTAAAAACCCTCCATGTTAACTAGAAAATTATTAAATCTGAAGGGGTGTTGGACTCTATAGGAGATGAACAAGTCTACTATCTTCATAGGAGTGTGATCCGAAATACCAAGGTCTAGGTATTTTGCGGAGCTTCTGGAGAAAGAATTTAACCATTCCACATTTACCAAAACTCTGTCCAGTTTTTTCCTGATGTTCCAAATAGAAGTTTGTTTATTTGTCCAAATAAACTTATGACCTTCTGCTTTTAGATCAATAAGTTCTACTTCCTGCATATAGTCATACATATTTGGGGAGTAATTGAGTAGGTTACAATTTCCTTCTACCTCTGTCCTGTATAAAGTAATGTTAAAATCACCACATACCATCCAAGGGGGAGTTTACCGAAGGCTTGATCCTTTTTAAGAAATTTCATAGGTCAATTCTTTGGAACACAATATCAAAACCAAAGACAAAAGTAGCTAAACCCATGAATTTTCTATTTTGAAATAAAGCATAGTGTGGATATACTGCTGAGTCTTACCTCAAGTTTCAAAAAGTTACCATCATAAGCTATAATAATTCTTCCATAAGCATGACTTTGATCGTTTGTAATGAACTTCCAGTTGCTCCCCAAACATCCCAACTTGTTAAGATTTCCTTCTCTAATTTTAGTTTCTAACATACAAAAAGCCCGTAACTTTTCTTGATCACAAAATCCTTTAAAGCACAAAGCTTAGAAGGATTATTTATTCTTTTACCACAAAAACTTTTATCATGTTGTTTGATGTGTTTCATGACAATTTCTGTATTAAGAAAATTCCAAATGATTATATTAATAAAAGGGCTGTGTCTATCTCTGAAGAGAAGAGATATGGAGATACAAACACTACAAATGGTTGGTAAAAGAAGGAAAGATGATTAAATACCTAACAGTTTGGAAGACAAGGAATACAGTTAAGGTTGTGAGTTTTAGGTCGCCCAGTTGAGACTTGTATTCCCAGTCTCTTCAAAAAGAAATAAGAAAATGTGTTAAAAGGAAGAGGACAGGGAAGTGAATAATTTTCCTAGTCTTATGTAATTACAAATTTGAATGCTGAATGCGTGACTGTTCATGAATGAATCAGTTGGAGGGGTCCAAATAAGATATATCACCTTTGCAGTTGGGCCCAAGATGGTATTATCTTTCGGCCATTGATAAGAAAGAATATAAGTGGATCATCAGTTAGTGGTGCAATGTCTGAGTCTGAGGCGGTGCGACTGGGTAAGCAACAGGAACGACATAAGGAGAATGAGGGTGGTGGTGCCCAGGAGGTGGAAGCAAAACAGGAGTCCCAACAGCAGAAGCCATACGACCTGGAGGAGCAGCAACTGCAACTGGGTGTCCAACTGGTGCACCGTACATACCTGATCCAGGCATGTGTGGTTGGGCCCTGTGCTTCACCGCCGAGCCAATTCCGCCTGTACCTGTTGGGTTCGTGTTAGCCTGTTGGCCTGTAATTGGTGGCTGATGGGAGGACACATCTCCATTATTCAAACTTGTAATGTCATGGATGCTAGATCTCCTTCTATCTCTGTTCATGGAGTTCAAGCGAATGAAGTATTTCTGAGCATGACTAGCCACTTGAGTAGGAGTCCTAGATATCACAAAGTTTCTTGATATGCTTCGCCAATCCCCTTTCCCGAATTTTTCAAGACCCAGTAAAAATAGCCTGGAAAATTATTTGGAAAAAAAAGGTCAGTCAGACATATTCCCAATTATGGTGTTAATGAAAAGTGAGAAATGGGTCTGGAGTTACCTGTGCTCTTCTTCTGTCCATGGAATCCCTTTTCTTCTTTCCTGGTCCGACCTTGCTCCTCCTTTTCCTCCATGTCTGAATGTGTCATGTTCTAACCCCAGAAAACTCCCATTTCCAAAACCACAATTGAGTCTCTTGTCAGAGGAATTAGCATGAGAATCCTCAGTTGAGGAAGAAGTTGGCTCCTCTCCTACGTAAATAGGAAGTGGTATTGTTCCTGCTTCTATTGCACCAACATCCTCTACTAGTTCTTGGTAATGGTGTTTCAATTCCTCAAGGCTTTTACTAGGAACCATAGAAGCAATCTTTCCCCAGTGCTCTTCACTGGGGTCTCCATCAACCCAGTGCATTGCAATTCCATTCTCGAAAGCTTTCTCTTCATCTCTGCTCCAAGTAATTGAAGTTGGCAATGCCATGTTGGGTTTTGGGTTTACAATTCTTTCTTTAAATCTTTTATGTTAAATGAGTTGCACTTGCACTAGAATTTTCGTGTGCACTGCATTGGATAAAAGAAAAACAAGGGGAAGAAGGGGGTGCGTAGGATAAGGAGGAAAGTACGTAGGGGCCCACTTTGGGGTTGTACAGTATATTTGGAGTGAAAGAGTTGAAAGGCGCATCTCGTTATCAAATGTCAATTGATGAGGACCATTTTGTAAATTGCAATGGGCAAATTTGTCGCGAGTCTTCCTTCCTTGATCTTTAGCCTTCGGTAGATTAGATCTCTTGATGCTCCAAAAGTTGAGAGGTTATGGAAAAAAAGGATTTCAGGAGATGAAAGGTCCTTTTCCAAATATATGAAATTGGTTGAAATGGTGACTCAGTTCACTATACCGAATCGTCCTGAGCAAAATGG
>JANZLF010000007.1:19965311-19981597 GCA_026546835.1 Erythroxylum foetidum | reverse complement strand
TATAGACTGCAATTCTTACTTTGATGTAAGAATCAACAACCAAGTTCTCAAACATAAATAACAAGTTGTTTCAGTGTTACAACAAAGGAAGAGAATTTCAATGTTTTTTGGTGATTAACAAAACCAAATGAAGAACAAACTTTAGTTGCAGAAATTTTCCTTCTTAAATATATGACTTCATGTATTACTAACTCACTGCCACATGTTAGCAATGCATGTACGCTATTTGTCACTAAATCATTAGTCTACATGCCATACTATAATGGGTCCATATTTTAACATTTTTTCTAGTCCAAAAATATTCCAAATTTCCAAAATATCCAAAATATTACCAAAATTTTCAAATCAATGTTAATACAACTTAATTTAATTTTCAAGACAATAAAATCGACAATTCACATTTATAACTCAATTTTACCTAGAATATGTCAATGAATACATGTACAATCATATTAATGTGCAAAAATCATTATTCTCGTGTATGTGTATGCCATATTATGCATAAACATGAATTATGCTTTCTAATTTCTCATTAACCTCTTATAAACACTATTTGAACCTTAACATAAGTAACAGGAAGTTACAATAGCAGTTTATGATGGCCCTATGAGCAGCGAGTCAATCCATGCTTAGGATGACATCTATCTCCCTTAATTGTAATACAATTAAGTCTGCTTGCAATTCTACCTGATCAACTCTAATCAAACACCTCTTGCAGACTTCTCTAATTACTTTGGTACTACCTCTCGGTTTACTCACCTCTAAACTATGTTTCAATTGCTCTCTATCATAATGTAACTTAAATACCAGATGCAGTGCAATAAAAGAATGCGTAGATTCAGGATCTAGCAATGCATATGTTTCATAATCAAGGATAAGCAACACACCTGCAATGACATCTGGAGAATCATGAGCCTCTTGTTTGGTCATATCATACACTTGAGCCTGAGATTATGGTTTGTTGCTCCAAACCTCAATCCTGACATAAGAACTTCCAAAACTCACTCTGCCTCGGTCTCGACCTCTCTATCCAACCCCACTAGCTTGGCTCTGCTAAACAATAGTCTCACTCAATGATCCCCCTATCATACTAGACTAGGCTCCCATAGTAGCAGGACAATCCTTAACCTGATGATCAAAAGAGCCGCATCTAAAGCAATCCCCAGACAATCTCTAGCACTCCACTATGCTTCTTCGCACAATGCTCACAGTTAGGTAATTGTCTTGACATTGTTCCTCTTCCACTACCAGATTGTATGAAACTACCCCTCTGTCTGAACCCTGACTTTCTTGATCCAACCGGTGGTCAAAAAGGACTATTCTGGCGTTTACTGAACTTCCTGCCAGAACTATTGACCCCCGAATGTTTTTTTTAGTTAAGCATGATTTAAATAATTATGATGTTTGGATAGGTGAATTTTTGAGAGTTAATTTTTTTATTTATTTCTATGTTAGTAGAATTTATTTCATGGGATAGTTGAATTAAAGGTGGTAAAAATGCATAAAGGGGTATTTTGGGTGATTTATCTAAAATTAAAAACATTAAGGCATTAAAAGAAAGGCAAGGTGGACTTTTCTCATTCATTAAGGGTAAAATGGGAAAGGAAAGGTGTTTTCTTCTTCCTAAACGAGAAGAAAATGAAAATAGTTGAAGGAAGAAGTGAAATACAAAAATAAAAAGGTGAGAAAGAGGGGTTTCAGTGAAGTAGAGAAAAGAATGGAGTTTTGAGCTAGGTTTCATCTTTTCTTAGTCTTAAAGAGAGAGTTTGAGGTTGTTCAAGAAGGAAAAAAGAAAGAGGAAGGGAAGAGCTTTCTTTAGAGCCAATAATCTCATAAATTGGTGAAGATTCAAGGTAAGTTTAATTTTTATACTTGGGTATATGGAAGGGGCTTTGGTTCATGAAGTTTAGGAAATACATGGGGGAATCTAAAGTCAATTTCAGTGAATGTGCCTTATCGGTTCTTAACTTGAATTCCTATTGAATGAGAATTTTGTCATTTATGAAGGAAATCAAGGAGGGGATCAAGAGAGGTAAGAGGAGCAAGAGGAAAGACATCCTTAAGCCAATTCCTAAGTAAGGATTTCAAGGTAGGTTAAGGTTTTATAATTAAGTAATAGGCCATTATTGTTTTCTTTTAAATGATGGAAATAAATCATTTAAACTATTTCATGAACGTACTTTATGACTCTTTGAATGCTTTGAGAATGTGTTATGTGTTTGGTATGAGCATACTGTGTTGATGAATTATGAAAAGATTGTGCAAATGATTTTTCTAAAAGGATACTATGTTTGAGAAATCATGTTTTCAGAAATGATTTTCAAAATATCTCATGTTCATGAAAAAAATCAAGTTTCGAAAGTGTGCCATTTTGGGTAACAAGTTTACAAGTTATGAAATACATGTTATGTGGGTTTGGTTTGGTCCCTTAAATATGTCAAGTGCACTTTGACTAAAGGCTTCTGCCGCTTGCCTACTAGTGGCATGGAGCTCCTTCTTGGGCTCTCATAAGTTCACGGCTACGCAAAACCATTTTGTGAGATTGCAATAGTACATTCTGTTTGTGGCTACATAGGACTCTTATGGGAAATGTGTAGTATGTTCTGTTTTGGACCTTCCAAACCATTTATATGTGTTTATGTGCTCATGATATGTTAACAAGATTGATGTATACCTGATTTACATTATTGATAATTTGGTTGAGAATTTAAGAAATATGTGTTTGGTGATTCAATTGTGAATTTTTGTTATAATGGAAATAAGTGTTTCAATGGTTTTGCTTGTTACTGGTTATAAAATTGTTACCCACGAGCTTTAAGCTCACCCCTCATTCCTTTCTGTCTCTAGGTGACGAGCATGAGATCGAGTGAAAGAAGACATTACTCTAAAATTTGCATCTTTTTGTGTATTAAGCTAGATTTGTAGCTATAAGGCTTTAGTTGCATTTTGAACAAATTACTGTTCATGTATCTTTTTGTATTTTAACATTTTGAGATTTTTATGTATTGTGGTTGAAATGCCCATTAAATCTTTGTAAAAACTCTTATATTTTGATATTAATGAAATATGTTTGTGTTTTACCGATGATATTTCAAATTTATTCATTGCATTTTCAAGTTTTCCATAAGGGTGAGAATTTGTGTTCTAGCTTTGAGGGAAATACTGTATTGATCTAGGCTAAATTAGATGAAGTTGTCTTCTTAGAAGTTGTAGATTATTTTTCCAGCTTTCCAATGATATATAGTATGAAATTTTTGGATATTGGAGTTGAGAGATATGATTATTAGAAGTTTGTGATGTTGCATAGGATGGGCTTTCGGGACAACTACCTTATTTTGAAAATTTGACCTTTATAGAGGCAAAAATTGTTTTTAAAATCTTCATGGAAGTTGTAGGTCTAGAAGTTCTCTTCGAAACAGTCTTTGAATAACCTTAATATGATATTTTTAGTGAAAGTTATGCCCCTATTCTCTAGAACAGGTCTTAAGAAGTAGAGAAATGGGAGGAGGGGGTGCGTCGCAATCGCAACTCTGCCGAAGGATCGCGAAAGTCATGATCGCCTGCGTGTGCAGGTCACGATCATTCATATAGGTCCTCCCCCCTCCCAAGCCTGAACATCCTTCACTCTTTTGATCATAACTTTATCGTTCGACCTCCAAATGACCTTATTTTTGAAGCATTGGATTCCTAACAATGCTTTTGGTTTTAATACGAAAAAGATTGATTAAATCAAAGTAAGGGTATCAGTTGGAAGAGTATCAATTGAATATTTTACTAAACATGCTTTAGTATTTTGAGGATATCTTGATCTTTAGAGCATGAAATGAGATGATTCTTGTTTCTAAAAAAACTTGAGACTTAGAACTACAACTCCTCTGAAGGGATTGAATTTTAATTCAAACTCTAAGGCTTTCAATTTTTGGAAGGAAATGAACTATTTCAGTCTAATAATAGTTTGAAAGTATGTGGGCTATAACTTTTAGATTTTTGCTCCACATTGAATGATTTTGGTGTCATTAGAAACTTAAGACAATGGGGAATAAATTTTCTAAAGAAGCCAAATTGAAATTCCTTTTTGACTTTTCGCAAAATTTATTCGAAAATAGGTGAAATGAGTTTGTTTTTGATGTTTGACTGGTGTGGGCACACCACCCTTATGGGATGCACGTCTAAATGTCACTTAGGACATCGGTCGCGTGACTCTTAAGGGCAGGGTCCCAACACTTATGGTATCAAAGCCTCTAAGTTGAGGTCTAGGTATAGAATCAAGTTTAGGAGTATCCTAAGCACGAAATGGGTAGGTTGAGACATGAAATGTACATGAATTGTTTTAAATGAACTACTTGCATTGTTTTAAATGAACTACTTGCATTGTTTTGAATTGTTTCACATGATTTAAAATTGTTTTATACGATTTGAACTGTTTTACATACTTTGAAAATTGTTTTGCATGAGCTAAAAGTTTTTAATGGTTTTATATTAAAAAAGTGAAAATGCCATCTCGAAAGGGAGCTCAAGGAGCTATGACTCGATCTCACTCTCACTAACGGAGCACAGATAAATCCTATGTCCCGCAAGATGCTGGGATAAATTCTGCTCTTGATTCGAAGGCACCTAGTGTGCATCATGAAGTGTCACTGCCCCCACCTCCTATGCCTCAAATAAACCCTCTAGATGCACATTTCCTTCAATCCTTTGCCCAAGGTTTCACTTATGCCATGGGCCAATGGTCACTAGTGTCAGTTTCAGCTCCAGTGGAGAGGAGCGGGTAGTATGATAAGTTTCACAAGTATAGGGCTATAGACTTTAATGGTACTACAAATCCAGAGGAGGCTGAAGCTTGGTTGAAGAGGACTAAGAGAGTCCTACTTCAGATGAAGTGCTCCGATGAAGAGAAGCTGGATTATACAATTAGTTTGCTGCAAGGGGACGCACTTCATTGGTGGGAATCAGTGCCCCACAGTCAGGTTATGCCTCCGGTGTTGTCATGGAGAGATTTTGTGAAAATTTTTAGGAATAAGTACCTTTCCAGGGTTTATATATAAGAGAAGGCCAGGGAGTTTCTGAATCTGACACAGAGGGACGTGAGTGTGAGTGAGTATGAACTGAAATTCACTCAGCTTTCCCGATATGCGGCCAATATTGTGGTGAATGAGGAAGACAAGTACCGTAAGTTTGAGGGAGGTCTCCATCTAGGGATCAAGGAGAAAGTCTTGATCCATAATTTCTGTGACTACCAGCAGTTGGTAGATGTCGCACTCCAAGCTGAGAAGCTGAGAATATCAAGTATGAGGTGAGTAGGAAAAGGAAGAATCGAGAGCAGCTTTCTAAGAAAGGGGTGAGTGCTCCAATACCTAAAAGGGATGTGAAGAGCTTCCGCACACAGAGTGAGGCGGGAGGTAATGCCCTTGCTAGGAGAAGAGCTCCCACACATAGAGTGAGGCAGGAGGTAATGCCTTTGCTAGGAACAAGCAAGCAAGGGTAGTGTCAATGCAAACCTCAACAGTAGGAGGCAATAGCAGGGTGGAGAGGAGCAGGAACATGAACCCCTAATGTGAGCATTGTGGGAAGCTGCATAGGGGAGAGTGCTTCAAGTTACTGGGAGCATGCTTTCGATGTAGAGAGAAGGGACATATAATCAGAGACTGTCCCCAAGTAACAAGGCAGGAGGGGTCACGGTTACAAGCCCTAAGGAGAGTTGAAACAGTGGGAATCTGACCAGTCACTGAAGTGGGAAGTTCTAGAGCTACAAAGAAGGCTATTCCTCCAAAAAGGCCAAAGGGTCAGGCACAGGCAAGAGTGTTTGCCATGACAAGGAAGGAAGCAGCAACCGCACCAGAGGTTATCACGGATATGGCTCAGTTATTTGATTTAACAATATATTTACTAATTGATTTTAGTTCTATGCATTCTTTTGTTTCTACAAGTATGATTTTGCATGGTGTGAATTCATTGCCTTTGAATAGTCCTTTACTTGTTAGTACACCTCTAGGGAGGAATGTAGTAATCAGTCAAGTATATAAAAGCTGTGAGCTCTTCATTGATGGTGCTAGACTGGTAGTGGATTTACTAACTCTAGACCTAAAAGGCTTAGATGTTATACTTGGAATGGATGTTATGAAAAAATATCATACAAAGTTGGATTGTGGCCTTAAGGAGGTGGAATTTGATCTAGGCAACAGTGAGAGGGTGATTTTCAAAGGGGACAAGAAAGCACCATCACTAAGAATTATTTCTGTTTTACTAACCGGCAGGATGATGAAGAAAGGGTGTGAAGCCTTCTTAGGGTATGTTCTGGATGCTGATGTGGAGGAAGGGAGGTTAGAGGATTTTTCGATTGTAAGGAAATTGCCTGATGTGTTCCTAGAGGACTTACCTGGTTTGCCATCAGTGAGGGAAATCGAGTTTGCCATCAACTCGATTCCTGGAACTGCACCCATTTCCATACCACCATGTAGGATGGCTCTAGCTTAATTGAAAGAGCATAAGGAACAGTTAGAGGAACGATTAAAGAAGGGGTATATAAGGCCGAATTCGTCACCTTGGGGAGCACCTGCTCTATTTGTTAAGAAGAAGGATGGAACATGGTGGATGTGTATTGATTACTAGAGACTCAACAACGTGAACATGAAAAACAAGTCTCCTCTGCCATGAATTGATGATCTGTTTGACTAGTTGCAAGGAGCAAGGGTCTTTTTCAAGATTGATCTCAGATCGAGCTATCATCAGCTTAGAATCAGAGAATCTAACGTAAATAAGATAGCCTTCAGGATATGGTATGGGCATTATGAGTTCCTAGTTATGCCTTTTGGTTTGACCAATGCTCCAACTGCATTCATGGATCTTATAAATATGGTCTTCAAAGAGTATCTGGATCAGTTTGTCATAGTGTTTATAGATGACATTCTGGAGTATTCCAAGAGTGAAGGGGAACATGAGGAATATCTCAGGATAGTATTGCAGACATTGAGCGAGAGGGAACTTTATACCAAATTCAACAAATGTAAATTTTGGCTCCATGAGATGGTATTCCTTGGACATGTAATTTCTGAGAATAGGGTATATGTTGATCCAAAGAAAATTGAAGCAGTGGTGAAGTGGCATGCACCTAAGATAGTGGCAGAAGTGAGGAGTTTTTTGGGTCTGACAGGTTACTATAAGAGATTTATGGAAGGATTCTCCATGATTTCTAGTCCACTAACTAGGCTATTGAGGAAGAATCAGAAGTTTATCTGGAGTGATGAGTGCTAGAAGAGCTTCGAGGAGCTTAAGCACGGATTGACAAGTGCTCCAATTCTGACTTTGCCTATGGGAGATGAGGGTTATACAGTGTATAATGATGCTTTAAGAAAGGGCTGGGTTATGTATTGATGCAAGGAGACAAGGTAATAGCATATGCCTCGCGACAACTAATGCCTTATAAGTTAAATTATCTGACCCATGATTTGGAATTGGTAGTAGTGATTTTTGCCTTGAAGATTTGGAGACATTATCTATATAGGGTTCAGACGCGGATCTTTATTGACCATAAAAGTCTTAAGTACTTATTTAGTCAAAAAGAGCTGAATTTGAGACAGAGAAGGTAGATTGAGTTGCTTAAGGATTATGATTTGTTGATTGAGTAGCATTCAGGCAAGGAAAATATTGTGGCGGATGCCTTGAGTAGGAAATCATCAATAGTCGATGTTTAGACAGTTTATCTGCTGTTATTGGAAGAGATGGAGAAGCTTAGGATAAGTTTGAAGCAGGAAGAACCTGATTGTATTGTTGCTACCTTCAGAGTGAGATTAATACTCAGAGAGAAGGTTAGGGAGTTAAAAGCATAGGATGCGGAATTGAGTAAGCTCTGAGAAGAAATTTAGAATGGAAAGAAGTCTGAAGTGGTAGTGAGGGATGATGGACTCATGATTGTAGGGAATAGGCTTTGTATCCTAAATGTCAAGGATGTGAAGGATGAGATATTGGATGAGGAACACAATACACCTTATGGCATGCACCCAGGTAGCACCAGGATGTATAGAGATCTGAAAGAGCATTTCTGGTAAAAAGGCATGAAGAGGGATTTGGCAGAATATGCAAGTAAGTGTCCAGTCTATCAACAAGTTAAGGCTAAAACCAGGCACCTCCAGGCAAGTTAAGGCCGTTGTCCACTCTTGAGTAAAAGTGACAAAGGTGACTATGGATTTTCTAATGGATTTGCCCAAGACTCATAGGAAGCATGATTCCATATGGGTTATTGTGGATCAGTTGACGAAGTCAGCCCATTTTTTGACAATTAAATAGACTGATTCTTTGAATGTACCAGCAAAGAAGTATATTGATGAGATAGTGAGGTTGCATGGGATTCCAGACTCTATAGTTTCTGACAAAGATCCTCGACTTACTTCGAGATTAGAGGGAAGCTTATAAGAGGCTCTGGACACCAAGTTAAGTTTTAACACTGCTTTCCACCCTTAGACAGATGGTCAATCTGAGAGGACCATTCGAACTCTTGAGGGAATGTTCAAGGCATGTGTAATGGATTTTAAAGGAGCTTCGGTTGAACATTTGCTATTGGTCGAATTTGTTTATAATAATTCACACCATTTAAGCATTCAAATGGCTCATTATGAAGCATTATATGGGAGGAGATGTAGAACTCCTATATGCTGGGATGAAGAAGGAGAAAGGAAGTTAATACGATCAGAATTGGTTTGGATGACAGTTGATGAGGTCATGTTAGTTAAGCAAAGGCTTAAAGTGGCTCAGGATAGAATGAAAAGCTCTACTGATGCACACCGAAAGGAAATGGAGTATAAAGTCAGTGAGAAAGTCCTCCTTAAGACATCTCCTTGGAAAGGAGTCATGAGATTTGGCAAGACGAGCAAGTTGAGCCCAATATATGTGAGTCCTTATGAAATTCTTGAGAAGATTGGACCATTAGTCTATAGGTTGGCACTACCACCGGAATTATTATAGATTCATGATTTCTTTCATGTTTCCATGTTGAGGAGATATAAATCAGATCCCTCTCACATCATTCAAACCACTGAGATTCAGTTAAGAGATGATTTGACTTATGAGGAGACTTTAGTGGAGATCTTGGATACTAAAGAAAAGGTCCTCAGGAACAAGACAGTTCAAATAATAAAAGTCTTGTGGAGAAACCATTTTGTAGAAGAGGTTATGTGGGAGCCCTTGGAAGCCATGAAGGAGAAATATCCATACCTCTTCAATGATTCAGGTAAGAATTTCGAGGACAAAATTCTTTTAAGAAGGGGAGAAATGTTGGCCCCCGAATGTTTTTTTTAGTTAAGCATGATTTAGATAATTATAAGGTTTGGAAAAGTGAATTTTTGGAAGTTATTTTTTTTATTTCTATGTTAGTGAAATTTAATTCATGGATTAGTTGAAGTAAAGATCGTAAAAATGCATAAAGGAGTATTTTGGGTAGTTTACCTAAGGTTAAAAACACTAAGGCATTAAAGGAAGGGTAAGGTGGGCTTTTCTTATTCATTAAAGGTAAAATGGGAAAGGGAAAGTGTTGTCTTGTGCTTGAGAAGAAGAAAAAGAAAATTGGTGAAAGAAGAAGGGATATACGAAAATGAAAAGGTGAGAGAGAGGGGTTTTGGTGAAGTTGAGAAAAGAATGGAGTTTTGAGCTAGGTTTCATCTTTTCTTAATCTTAAAGAGAGTTTGAGGTTGCTCAAGAAGGGAAAAAGAAAGAGGAAGGGAAGAGCTTTCTTTAGAGCCAATAATCTCATAAATTGATGAAGATTCAAGGTAAGTTTAATTTTTATACTTGGGTATATGAAAGTGGCTTTGGTTCATGAAGTTTAGGAAATACATGGGTTTAAGCAATCTAGAGTTAATTTCAATGAATATGCTTTATAGGTTCTTAATTTGAATTCCTATTGAATGATAATTTTTTCATTTATGAAGGAAATCAAGGAGGGGATCAAGAGAGGTAAGAGGAGCAAGAGGAAAGACATCCTTAAGCTAATTCCTAAGCAAGGATTTCAAGGTAGGTTATGGTTTTATAATTAAGTAATAGGCCATTAATGTTTTCTTTTAAATGATGGAAATAAATGAGTTAAACTATTTCAAGAACGTACTTTATGACTCTTTGAATTCTTTAAGAATGTGTTATGTGTTTGGTATGAGCGTATTGTGTTGATGAATTATGAAAAGATTGTGTAAATGATTTTTTTTGAAAAGATACTATGTTTGAGAAATCATGTTTTCAGAAATGGTTTTCGAAATATCTCATATTCATGAAAAAAATCAAGTTTCAAAAGTGTGCCATTTTTTTGGGACCCCTCCCTTGCAAGTCATGTACCCGACGTCTTACTTGACATCTGGACGCGCATTCTATAAGGATGGCGTGCCCACACTAGTCAAACATTAATAACGAACTCATTTTTCCTATTTTCGAACAGATTTTGGAAAACTTTAAACCTGAATTTCAAACTAATTTCTTTAGAACATTTGTTTCCCATTGTCTTAAGTTTCTAATGACATCAAAATCATGCAATTTGGAGAAAAAACCTAAAAGTTATAGCCCACATACTTTCAGACTATTATTAGATTGAAATAGTTCATTATACTGAACTTTCTTTCAGAAATTGAAAGTCATAGAGTCTGAAATAAAATTCAATATCTTGGGAGGATTTGTAGCTATAAGTCTCTAGTTTATTTATAAATAATAATTATCTCATTTAGGGCTCTACCGGTCAAGATATCCTCAAAATACTAGAGCATGTTCAGTAAAATGTCCAATTTATGCTCTTCCAATTGATACCCTTACTTTGATTCAATCAATATTTTTCGTATTAATACCAAAAGATATAAATTTTTATATAGAGATGGAGAAATGTGTTAAGAATCCAATGCTTTAAAAATTAGGTTATTTGGAGGTCGGACGACAAAGTTATGGTCAAAAGAGTGAAAGATGTTCAGGCACGACTTCGCGCATTGCGATCGCGACTTTCTCCTCCTACTTTTCTTCTTCAGACTTGTTTTAGAAAAAAAGGGCATAACTTTTACTAAAAATATCAAATTAAGGCCATTCAAAGAATGTTTTAAAGAAGACTTCTAGATATACAACCTCTATGAAGAACTTAAACATAATTTTTGCCTTTATAAGGGTCAAAAATTAAAAAAAAGTAGCTATCCCGAAAGCCCATCCTATGCAACATCAAAAACTTCTAATAATAATGTCTCTCAACTCCAATGTCCAAAAATTTCATACTCTATATCGTTGAAGACAACTTCATGTAATTCAACCTATATCAATACAGTATTTGCCTTGAAGCTAGAACACAAATTCTCACCCTTATGGAAAACTTGAAAAATGTAATGAGCAAATTTGACATATCATCGGCAAAATACTTCATCAACATCAAAATATAAGAGTTTTTACAAAGGTTTAGTGGGCATTTCCAGCCATAATACATCAATATCTCAAAATGATAAAATACAAAAAGATACATGAACAGTAATTAGCTCAAAATGCAACTAAAGTCTTGTGGTTATAAATCAAACTTAAAACACAAAAAATGCAAATTTTGGAGTGATGCCTCGATTCTCTTTCACTCAATCTCTTGCTCATCACCTGGAGATGGGAAGGAATGGGAGTTGAGCTTAAAGCTTGTGGGTAACAAATTTATAACGAATAACAAGCAAAACTATTTTAAATATTCATTGCCATAGAAAATTCTTATTGAATCATAAAACACATGGTTCTTAAATTTTCAACCAAATTCACAATAACAAATCAGGTATGCATCAATCTTCTCAACATATCATGAACATATAAACACATCAGAATGGTTTGGGTGGGTCCAAAATAGAACGTACTACACATTTCCTATAAGGGTCCTGTGTAGCCGTGAACAAAACGTACTATTGCAATCCCACAAAATAGTTTTGCGCACTTAACAAGGGACCTAACCAAACCTACATAACATGCATTTCATAACTTGTAAACATATTGCCCAAATGGCACATTTTCAAAACATGTCTTTCATGAACATGAAATATTTCATATGCACTTCCATCATCTTTCCATAATTAATCAACCCAATTAAAATATCAAGCATATTGCAATTTCTTAAATCATTCCAAAGCAACAAATGCCACAATTACACAGTAATGAAAAATCATTTTATTTTCTTGACTAAAAAGAAAACATAATGGCTCATTATCCAATTATAAACATGAAACCCACCCTGAAATCCTTGCTTAGGAATTGGCTAAAGGATGTCTTTCCTCTTGCTCCCCTTGCCTCTCTTGATCCCCTCCTTGATTTCCTTCACCAATGAAAAAATTGCCTTTCAATAGGGATTCAAATTAAGAACCTATAAAGCGCATTCACTAAAATTGACTCTAGATTGCTTAAACCAATGTATTTCCTAAACTTTGGGAACCAAAGCCCCTTCTATATACCCAAGTATAAAAATCAAACTTACCTTGAATCTTCACCAATTTATGAGATTATTGGCTCTAAAGAAAGCTCTTCCCTTCCTCTTTCTTTTCCCTTATTGAGCAACCTCAAACTCTCTCTTTAAGAGTAAGAAAAGATGAAACCTAGCCCAAAACTCTATTCTTTTCTCAACTTCACCGAAACCTCTCTTCTTAATTTTGATTTTCGTATTTCACTTCTTCCTTCACCTATTCCATGTTTTTCTTCTTCTCAAGCACAAAACAACACGTTTCCTTTCCCATTTTACCCTTAATGAATGAGAAAAGTCCACCTTGCCCTTCCTTTAATACCTTAATGCTTTTAACCTTAAGTAAACTACCCAAAATGCCCTTTTATGAATTTTTACCATCTTTAATTCAACTAACCCATGAAATAAATTCCCTTAACATAGACATTAAAAAATTTAACTCCAAAAAATTCACTTATCCAAACCTTATAATTATCTAAATTATGCTTAACTAAAAAAAAAAATCGAGGGCCAACACATTTTGGGCAATAAGTTTACAAGTTATGAAATACATATTATGTGTGTTTGGTTTTGTCTCTTAAGTATGTCAAGTGCACTTTGACTAAAGGCTTCTCTCGCCTACCCACTATTGACATGAAACTCCTTCACGGACTCCCATAAGTTCATAGCTATGCAAAACCATTTTATAGGGTTGCGATAGTACATTCTGTTTATGACTACATAGGACCTTTATAGAAAATGTGTAGTACGTTCTGTTTTGGACCTTCCAAAAAATTTAGATGTGTTTATGTGCTTATGATATGTTAACAAGATTGATGCATACCTAATATGCATTATTGAGAATTCGGTTGAGAATTTGAGAAATATGTGTTTGGTGATTCAATTGTGAGTTTTTGTTACAATGGAAATAAGTGTTTCAATGGTTTTGCTTATTACTGGTTATAAAATGGTTACCCATGAGCTTTAAGCTCACCACTCATTCCTTCCCATCTCTAGGTAATGAACAAGATATTGAGTGAATGAAAATCAAGATATCACTCCAAAATTTGCATCTTTTTGTGTCTTAAGCTAGATTTGTAACTACAAGGCTTTAGTTGCATTTTGAGCAAATTATTGTTCATGTATCTTTTTGTATTTTGACATTTTGAGATATTGATTTATTATGGCTGAAAATGCCCACTAAAGCTTTGTAAAAACTCTTATATTTTGATGTTAATGAATTATGTTTGTGTTTTGCCAATGATATTTCAAATTTATTCATTGTATTTTCAAGTTTTCCATAAGGGTGAGAATTTGTGTTCTGGCTTCAAGGGAAATACTGTATTGATCTTGGTTAAATTGAATGAAGTTGTCTTCTTGGAAGTTGTAGATTATCTTCCTAGCTTTCCAATGATATATAGTATGAAATTTTTGGACATTAGAGATGAGAGATATGATTATTAGAAGTTTGTGATGTTGCATAGGATGTGTTTTGGCGACAACTACCTTATTTTGAAAATCTGACCCTTATAGATTCAAACATTGTTTTTGAGATCTTCATGAAAGTTGTAGGTCTAGAAGTTCTCTTCGAAACGGTCTTTGAATGACCTTAATTAGATATTTTTAGTGAAAGTTATGCCTTTTTTTTCTAAAATAGGTCTGAAGAAGTAGAGAAATGGGAGGAAGAGCGAACGCGATTTCACGGCCGCACGTGCAGATCGCGATCGTGCATAAGGTCCTCCCCCGCCCCCTCAAAAGCTTGAACATCCTTCACTCTTTGATCATAGCTTTGTTGTCCGATCTCCAAATGATCTAATTTTTGAAGCATTAGATTCCTAACACATTTCTCTATCTCTCCATAAAAATTTATAGCTTTTGGTATTAATACGAAAAAGATTGATTGAATCAAATTAAGGGTATTAGTTGGAAGAGTATGAATTGGATATTTTACTGAACATGTTTCAGTATTTTTAGGATATCTTGATCTGTAGAGCTTGAAATGAGATGATTCTTATTTCTAAATAAATTAAAGATTAGAGCTACAACTTCTCTGAACGGATTGAATTTTAATTCAAACTCTAGGACTTTAAATTTTTGGAAGGAAGTTGAGTATAATGAAATATTTCAGTCTAATAACAGTCTTAAAGTGTGTGGGCTATAAATTTTAGATTTTTATTTCAAATTGAATGATTTTAGTGTCATTAGAAACTTAAGACAATGGGGAACAAATTTTTTGAAGAAGCCAAATTGAAATTCCTTTTTGAGGTTTCCCAAAATTTGTTCGAAAATAGGTGAAATGAGTTCGTTTTTGATATTTGACTCATGTGGGCACACCACCCTTGTGGGATGCATGTCTAGATGTCATTTAAGATGTCAGTCATGTGACTCGTAAGGGTGGGGTCCCAACACACTTGCACCCACATCTTTTAAACTTTCAAGACGACCTTCTTCGATGCTTTGGTCTTATGTATTCTACTTCTTTCTATTACCAACGACACACTCATATAATTTCCCTAACCTTTGAATTTTTGCCAAAATTTCATAACCTTCTCCTTGAAATTGAAACCCTTGTGTTCCCACCTTGTTCTTAGAGTATACCTTGTCCTTGCATATTTGGAGGGATAGCTAGCTTGAAGGTTGAGGAGGTTTTGAACTGAACAAGTAAGTGATTTATTGATCTGTCATGATATATGTAACATTCATAGTGATTGAGTTGAGATGAATTGCATGTAGAGCTGATGATGAATTGGTTTTGTTCTTGATTTATAAAAACCCTAAATTATAGGTTATTTTAGGGATAATTTTAGGTTGGGGTTTTAAAGTATAATGAAGGTGAATTTATGCTAAAGAAAGGTAATAGTATAGTGCTTTTGAAATGGGAAAGAACTAGGACTATACATGTTAAAGTGAATGATAGTTTCTGTTTTGATTTTTTTATGCTTAAAAGCCTATAATTTATAGGTTGCCAATTGAATGATTTTGAGTTAGAATTGGAGATGAAGTTGATGAGGAAATGAAGTAGCTTTAAGGTAAAATGTAGGTTTAATCAATGGACTATTAAAATGGTGTTAGAATCTGGAAAAAGATTGATTTTCGGGAATGGATTGGAAGTGTTTTACTGATGCACTCATATTTTCTTATCTTTTTATACTCTTACACTTGGTTTTTATTCTCATTTGATGTAACATCCCATCATCGATAAAAAGGGTAAAATAGTAAATTGGAATGGGTTATGAGTGTGTAAACTTATCTCGGCATGATCATGCATAATATAGCCTCTATATATACATGAATAGAAATTTTTGCACATGCACATGACTGTACATGTATTCATGACATTTCCCGGCATATGTGTCTATAAATGAGATTTTTTGTGAAAAATAGGATTTTAGTGCTTGAAAATTGAATTGGAGTGGGTTTTTGTGTGTTTTACATTTTTGGAAAATTTTAGAAATTTTTCTAGAAATTCTGGACCGAAAAAATTGCCAAGTGGCAAACTGATTGGTTTCTGGTACTGGAAATGATTGTCAAATGGCACTGAAAATTAGATACGTGATTTTAGGATTTATTAAATTGAGCCATTGAAAATTTGGAGATGATTGGTATAGAAATTGGACTTAGGGTTTGAAAAGTGAATTTGAAGAGCTAAGTATGGCCTTATCTCCACTAGCTTTATTTAATTCAAACTCTTCCCCTTTTTAGTTAGGCATCCACGACACTCTCCTTTTCATAGGTATTTGGTGTTTTAAATTGAAGATTCTCCAACCTTCGTAGCTCTCTCCTCCTCCTTCTTCTTTGATAGTTTCTTCTACTTGTTATACCCACACAAAAGCTCTTATGTCTTACTTGCCTTCTATTCTTTTGTTCACCAAGAAAT
>JANZLF010000007.1:19885559-19897093 GCA_026546835.1 Erythroxylum foetidum | reverse complement strand
TCCCGGGTCAAAGGGTTTGTCCCGGTTAGGTTCTCCGATCTCTGCGTGGATACCGTTAGAGACGGTCTCCTTTGGCCATTATGGTTTGAGTTTGTTATATAGACACATGGATCCTGGCTTTCGGGAAGGTCCTAGAAAAAAAAATTTTTTTTCTGCACCGTGTGCATGTGATATACACACCTGGATTTTCCTACAATATATATAATTGAAGCTCAAAGACACGTTCTCACACAAAGAACACATAAAGCATAAATTTTTATGAACTAACACAATTCTTAACCTAGACACACGCTAAATAATCAAATTAAACACTAAAAACAGGGTGAAGATGAGATAAGAAAATGAAGAATTAGTATGGTCTACAAGATGGGCCATGCATAAAATCGATAATGGCATTTGTCTTAGGATACACAGTTTAATGCATGATCATACATCCAACTGTCTATCTCCCTAAAAACTTAGTTTTCCATATAAATAGATGTGTGAGAGGTTAAAGAGGGTATGAATCATTTTTGAACATGAAGGGTAGGTAGTCTTCTTCCTTTCAGTTCGAAGCTGAAATCGAAGTCAAGGATTACATCTGAACATCCCTTCATTGTGTATTGTTAACTATCTCTCTTTAGAGATTATTATGCTATTTTTGCTTATTGTTTTGGGTATTCATATATGGATGATGAACATTCTCGTTCTTAAATTGTTTAAGTATGAACCCATTGCTAGAATATGGAATACAATATGTAATAGTTGTATTCTCAATGCATTTGTCGTAAATTAAATGTGACAAATAATTAGGAATATCATAATATAAGTTAAATACCTTGAGCTTGTGTGGTTGTTGCCTATATTAATCTATTTTCCTAGTTTATAATGTAGATGTTGTATTAAATCTGAAGTGCTTATTCTAGGTTGTTTGATACTTAGGTTTGGGGAAAAAGCTTATTTTGATTAAACATAACTTAAGGGAAAATCGAGGTTAACAAAACTTATTATTAACCTATGATTAATGGTTTCTAAAAGAGGTATGATTTCAAAAAGATGATTAAGTGTGCTTATTTTTGTGTAGGATAAGATGGAACCAAGAATCGGATTCTAAACTAATTTATCAATTTTTGTCCCTATTTTATTTAAATTGCTTTTAATAATTCAATTTTACTTTATTTTGTTATTCAAGACCAACTAAACCATGCCGTTATCCTAAACACCGATTCCTTTTGCTACAAAAGATATATGTTCATTTCCTATGGATGCAATCTTTACTCACCACTATTATAAATTTAGTTATATAGAGTTAGGTTTTATTTTCTAGTGTATTCGACACGCATCAAGAATTTTGGAGTCATTACCAGGGAGCGTAGTGCTTTAGTTTTTGCTTTTGATTTCAATTGGTGTTTTTTGTATATTTGTTTATAAGTAGTGTTTACATTTATTTCTTGTTAGTATTTGTATATAAATAGGACATTGAAAAGGGAGCGTCTCATTGCTATTAGGGGAAAATTTTCCTATAACCCATGTTCTTAATCCTATAATTCAGGTTAAAGAGATCACTTAAACTATAGTTATGGAGGAGGTTGTTAAGAAAAATACTTCCTAGGTAGGCTGTAGGGTGCACAAAAATTCTTACAAAGATAAGAAGACTTTTATTCTAACTCAGGTACATCTCTAAAATACTTAGTTAAGTCTATTACTATTAATACTCTGCAATTTCATTAGGTTATGAAACAATTCCAACAAGATGCAAGGTCTAGAATCTCAAACTTGGTAGGCCAAATGGGTCATAAGGCAGTAACTATCAACCAACTAGAGTTACAAAGTACAGTGGAGCAATCATCTTAACCTAAAGAGAATCTAAAGAACATTACTGCAGTAACCTTAGGTAATGGAAAGGAGCCTAAGAATCTTGAGAGGACTAATCAATGGATTACTAGTAAAGAAGAAATTGAGAAGGAGCTTGAATGAGAAAGGGATATATCATTTAGCTCAAAAAATAGGGAGAAGACTACTTAAGGGATTACTTGTGAAGAAGAAGTTTAGGAGAAGCTTGAAGAAAAAAGATTTATCATTTAGCTCAAAGGTAAATACTGAGTCCTTAATTTTTTCTATGACTAATCCTTGACCTTTACTTAGTAGATTGGAGAAATTAAATAAGGAAGAAATGAGTGAAGAGATATTGGAGATTTTTCAAGAGTGTAGGGATATAGTAGGGATTAAGAGTATGAAGATAGGTAAGACACTGAATGTGAGTGGTCATCAACTCAAACCCTATCTTGAAGAATCTCAAGTGGGAAAAGGTAGAAATTGTGACATCTGAAGACCATAATTTTTCACATGAGGATAATAGGGAGTCAAGTCAATGAAATGAAACAAAGGCACTGTATAGGAGGAAACCCAAAGGAAGTTTTTTCCTTTTTATTTATATTCTTGAGTTTATTTTTTTATGTTAAATGCTCCATTTCTTACGTTTGATATTACATTGAAGACAATGTAAGTTTGAAGTGTGAGGGTTAGGATATTAGTTTTCATACGCATTTTTAAGTTTTTTGTTACTTATGTGTTTTTCTTAGGTATTTTAAAAAATTGAAGAAAGAACAAACATTTTCTCTTTTCTATTGCTTTTAGGACTATATAGTCATAATTAGAGAGTGAATTAACTAGATAAATTCATGACAACTTGGACATGTAATTTTACTTTTGTGATTGGTCAATATACTTTATCTTCAGAAGAGTAGTGACTAGTGGCAGATACAAGCCAGTGAGATTTGAATCTTTTTAGATTGACATATTCATATTAATCTCATTGTCTTTTGTTTATATGTGACCTTCATGACAAGGTGTTTATTTTCTATTCAAGACCGCATTTTTATCACATGCATTAACATGAAAATAATATAGTCATTCTTTATTTTATAAACTACATTAACCAAATAGCCTACCTATTATTGAACAAGTTTTACCTTAGGTAAAACCCTCAATATTTCGTAAATATATGGATCATAAACATGTAGTAAGTGAGGTGTCTATCCTACGAGGAATTGGCTAAAAATAAATAAACCTAACTTTGTCTAAGGTTGTGAAATATGATTTGAGAGAAAATAACATTCAAAAATTAAACAATCTAATAAAATTGAGCACAAACCACTTAGTAATTAAGCTATCACAATAAAACAAGGATGATCAAGTATGAAAGTATAGGATTCGTTCTATCATCATTTTGCTCCCTTGACCATTTTTTATTCAATTTGGTGTCTATACTACATTTCTTAAGGGTTTGATTGTTCTCTCTAAATACCTAATCATTTAGCCCCAATTAATAATCCCTAATTGATGACAAAATTCCAAATTTTCAATTTCTTAACAAAAACATCCTAACGTTTTAAACTAGTTCTTAAGCAATCTACTGGATTATCGAATTCTCACACAAGATCTCTCTTTGTATGATTATCAAATTGATATTTGCCTAACTTATTTAGTTGTTAACTCTCATTATCCAACCTAATTAGATTGCTATCCACTTGCCCTCTTAATTTGTTGTCAAAGTATAAGCAAACACCAATATTACAACATCCAAAACATTGTATTAAAATCAAAAGTGTTCAAGTAAAAAAATAAGTCAAGAACAAATCCTAATATGAAATTAAAACATCATCAACGTGTATAACATCTTCCAATCTAGTTCACACATTGAGTTTAATTAAAATAACAAAAGGAAAGAAAAAATGTGATTTGGAGCTAAATATATGGATCTAGAAAATGCTGGACAACTAATACTCCTCTTAATCTTCCTTGGATAAATTTCAATTTGGTAAGATGGAGGCTGCTTTTTATTAAGAGTTTTATGTTCTTAAATACTTCTTGAGGGTTTTAGGGTTATTTATAGGGTTTACCCACTTAATTTGGTTCCAAAAGTAGGCCCAAAATGTTGAAATTACAAAAAGAGTCATGTGATGGAAAAGATGAAATTTACTGGAATTGCTATTTACTCTCTCTGTCATGATCATGACAAGCAGGTAACGATTGTGACCTTCTTCCATACTTCCAATTCTTCTCTTTTCTTCAATTTCCTATTTCCATATACTAAAACACACATCACACACCTCTTGAAACATAAAATTAAGATCCAAATCATGCTCAAAACTATACAAATACTTAGAATATAAACAAACACTAATAATAACATAATTCTAAGCCTATATACATGACAATTATTTAAGAAATACTCAAAAGCACACTTAAACACTATCAAAACATAGTATAATTTACACTGATCACTTATTGATGTGATTTTTTTATTAAGCCCCATTAAGTTTTTTAGCCTTTTCTTTGTGATAACACATTGTAAGCCTTTGACCTAACCAAATGTCTTACCTAAGCTGTAAAGCTAGCATTTTTTAATTGTTGATGATTATGAATGCACAAGAGTATAAGTATAGGGGTGTGCACACATATTGGTTAACTATAATTGTTGGAATGTCTTTTTTTATCTTATCAATGAATTCTATTGTTGATGTAGTTCTTTCAATTTCTTTTGAAAAAGAGAAAAAAGAAAAGAAAAAAGAACATAAAATACAAAATATGTTTAAATAAAAAAATCAAGGAGGAATACATTTGTGTTGGAAAGTTATTAATGATTAGTTTTTCTTCCTAAAGTTATATGGAAAGGGTGATTTGATTATAATGTGAATTAAGGTAAATGTTGTTTTGAAAGGTTAGGCCTTATAGTTACAAAGTATTGTTTATCATCAATTTTTTGTGAGTGGTTTATGCTTCAAATGATTTATTATGTGAAGGCTTTTATTAAGCTATGAAAAATAGTTTTTGCAATCATCATAGCTGATGGTACCTAGTTTTGAGTGAATGTTGGTTTTTTTCTCTTGATGTTACACTGAGTGTACTCTTGCCTAACTAGCTTTGATGGGTTTTCAACTACACTATCCAAATACATCTCTCCTTAACCATTGCCTACATTACACTTTAAAAGTCCTTTGATTTATGATTATACATTTGAACCATAGTGGTGAAGAACTAAAATGATATGCAAAGTCGTGAATGTCTTGATCATAAATGGTGTTTAAGTGTACCTAAAATTCTATCTTATTTTTAAACACAATTTGTCAAAGTCTATTCCTAGATTGCTCAGTTTTTTAGGGGAATGATTGCTAATTAATCATGAGTAGAGGCATTTAATTTTGAGTTCCTACTATGAATTTGAAAGTTATTTCTCTATTTTTTATGACTATCTATTCCTAAGAAATATGGAAAATGTGAAAGTGTTTTACTTTGTGACTTTGACTTTGTTGTTTTTACCTGAGGATAGTCAAAAGCTAAGTATGAGAGAACTTGATGTGTTCTGGATTTTTTATATATGCACTCCTTAATACTTAGCAATTAATATTATGAAGTTCTTAAGATACTCAATTTGGTTCACATTTGGTTTTAGGTACAAGTTGGAAGCACATGAACTAAATGGGTTTAAAGCACATTCTCAATTCGGTTCACATTTGGTTTGAGGTACAAGTTGGAAGCATAAGAACTAAAATGGGTTAAAAGCACATTCCTTGAGTTATCCTCTTGATATTTAAACTCTTTTGTCTTCGTGGAACAAGAAGGAGATGGATTAGGGTGAAGATGAGATAAGAAAATGAAGAATTAGCAAAGTTTGCAAGTTGCACAACCATGCGTCCACTTGCAGTGTCATTCATAAATTTGATGGTGGCATTTTTATTATGATGCACAGTTTGATGCATGGCTATACATCTAACCATGCATCTCCCTAGAAACCTAGTTGTGTATATAAATAAACAGACATGTCAGCGACTAATGAGGTTATAAATTGTTTTTGGATCATGAAACGAGGCAAAAAACTCACTTTTTCAAGATCCATAGAGGGCTAGTCTTCTTCCTTCTGGTTTGAAGGCGAATTCAAAGCCAAGGATCCCATCTAACCATCCCTTCATTGTGTATTCTTAACTCTTTCTCTCTTTTGAGATTGTTTATGTTATTCTTTGCTTATTGTTTTGGGTATTCATATATGGATGATCAATATTGTCATTCTCAATAGATTGTTTATGTACGAACCCATTGCCACAATATGGACTACAATATTTAATAATTGTATTCTCAATTCATTTGTAGTGAACTAATGATGAAGAATCATTAGGAATAAAGTAACATAGGTTAAATAACCCGAGTTTGTGTGATTGTTACCTAGATTAATCTATTTTCCTAGTTTGTAATGTGACTGTCATATTAAATGTAGAGAGCTTATTGTAGGTTACTGGATAGCTAGGTTTACTGAAAGAGTTTATTCTAATTAAACATGAATGAAAGGAAAATCGGGGTTAACAAAGCTTATTGTTAACCTATGATTAATAGTGTAACATCCCGTTACCCATATTAGTGTTAGAATTATGAATTACGAGAATTATTGAGAAATTAGAAAGTACAATTCATGTTTATGCTAAATTTGACATGCACATTTTTGCACATTCATATAATTGTACATGCATTCTTTGACATTGCCGGATACAATTGAGTTGTTAAATATGATTAAAATGTGTTTTGGCAATTTTGGTATTATTTCGGGTATTTTAGAATTTTTAGTGAATTTTGTGAAAAATATTGATTTATTGGCCAATTATGGGGTGACATGTGGCAACCTATAATTGGGACAAGTGGCAATAATAGGCAGAAGACAAATGGCTTATGTTAGAGAGGACACGTGTAAGGCATGCATAGTATACACGAGTATGAGTTTGAGTTAGGAAAAATGCACTGCAAGTGTTCTCGGTGAAGAAACACTTGACATCCGAATGAAAATTATGGGACTTTTGCTGTTTTTAATCTGTTCTCTTTGCTGGAATTCATAGCCGATTCAAGTAAGTTATGTTTAAGTTGGGTTTTGTTGTTGTAAATGATGTTTTTCAGTGGAAATGAATGCATGCATGTGAGGTTAGAGAAGTTGGTTTCGGTGTTGAATAGAGTAGATGATTGATTGAGAGTAGGAAATTGTTAATATGGTGTTGAATGAACTCTAGATTGGAAGATTTGTAAATACTCTGTTCGGGTTTTGAGAAAGTCGAAATGGATATGCATACATTTTTGTCCGTTGTTTATCAGTAGAAGTGAAGTTGATGTTTAAGTATGAATATTGGATTTTTAATTTTGTGTGTGTGTTGATGAGTTAGAAGAATTGCTTTGAGTATGATCTGAGTTAATTGATATGAGAATAAACGTGAGGAGTGGAGAGAAATGAGAAAAAAATGGCAGTGTGAGAAAGTGAAGTCTGGGTTTGAAGTCTGGAAAGTGGGGAAGACGAGTTTCAGAACCAGACGTAGCGGCTCATTCTTTTTTGTACATCACAATGTGTGGCTTATTCTTATTTGTATGTCGCGACCTCCATCTTTATTCTCGCCGCGGCTCATTCTTTTTTGTACGTCGCGACGTGTATCATATTCTTGTTTGTAAGTCGCGGCATCCATATTTATTCTCGTCGTGGCTCATTCTTTTTTGTATGTCACGACTTATGAGATCCCCTTGAGCTTGTCGCGGCGAACGTTGCAAGAAATCCAGAGAAAACTGATTTTTGGGATGTAAGTCACGACTTCATCTTTTCTCCACGTTGAGGCGAGCACCCCTCTTTCGATTGCTCGAACATGCTTTTGTATTTTGGCCATAACTTTCTCTATACTTATCTAAATTGGGTGATTTTTTATTTTATGTAAACTAGAGACATAGGGATACAACTTTTATGAAGAAATGGAGTTTTAATTCTGTCTCTAAAAGATTCAATGTTTGGTTGGAAGTTGAGGTATGAATTCTGCTGGAACTTATGAACCATCTAGAATATTTTGAGGATATCTCTTGGTATACTGATCTAAATTAAATGATTTTGGTGTCTTTAGAAAGATAAGAAATGGGAGAACAACTTTAAAGAAGGAAGTTTTGTCTAATTTGGTCATTAACCTTATCTGATTTAGTATGGAAAGTTGACCCGAACATATTTTATAGGAAAAATATGAAGTGGTCAATGAAGCTATGAAATTATTTGACATTGTTTGGTCCAATTCAATTATAAAAATACATGGTATTAATGAGGGCTTTGATTCCTAAATGATTTTTGATAAGGATCATATTATTGCACCCCGAAATTGTCATTGAACATGCATTGTGCATACATTCTATACATTGATATTTTTTATAAAAGAATATTTGTGCAATTATGCAAAGTGTGATATTTGTGAATGTGTTTTACCTATTTTAGAGGAGCATATCGGAAGCCAATCGGACATTGCCGGACCATCCAGCCAATAGCTTATTGGAGAGTGCTGTGAGTCAACCTAGATGATTTCTTAGGATTGATTTAATTTGATTTGTTTAAGCTTCCAATATTATTATATTGCTTGTGATTTGATTATGAATTCTGGACTTCAATTGTCCGAGGAGATCAATATTCGGGAATGTATTGGAAGTTCTTTGATTGTGACTTTGTTTGCTATAGAATTCTGAACGTTATTCTGATTGTTATGTGAATTCTCAACGAAAGTTGAATGTCAGATTTAGGTCCGATGATTATGAGTTTTGTTGAGCATTATATGTGATTGTGATACATGCCATATTCAGTTTGATGAATTTCATAAAATTCATGCTCAGATAAAGGCGTTGTGACTTGAATTGCCAGTATGAAGCGCTTCCACGTAGAGCTTTGCTCTGTGATATATATGTGTGTACGTAGAACTATGCTCCGTGATTATGTTCTGACTGAGCCCTATAGGCCAGCATTTGTGTAGGTATGTGATAGGCATCCAGTCATAACAATAAGAATGAATGGGAGTCTCATATGCATATGTATTTGTTTATTTATGATCTGTTTGAAATGATTAAATGTTGCACCCTATTATGTGAGTTTTGAATCATAAATGTATCTATTTATGAATGCTTATGTAATGTGATGTGTGCTTATGATCTGGTGAATTCATCAATGATGGTTCACTCATTGAGTTTGCAAAACTCATCAAAAATTGCAATGTGGCTTTTCAGGTACAAGACAGGAGATCTAGTTCCTTAGACGGGACTTAAGGAATCTTTTGGATAGAGTTATGGCTAAGAGGTCTGTCAGCTGACACCACAAGTGCTCTAGCATTATTTTTGTAGTTTTGCTGGAATCTGTATAAGTTTTTTGTAAATAGTTTTTGGTGGTAACAGTGTAAGCTTTATGAATGAATGGTTTTTAAAATTTAGTGACTTTGAGTGTGTTAGATGATGCCATGTGTAGGTTGGATTGCCATGTGTAAGTCGGATATGTTTTGCTCCAACATACCATTATCATAAGGTATGTACTTGAATGTCCTTCAGGTGTTCGGGTATTTGCCTTATGGTAGTGAGATGTTGCAATACAATTGAGAAAAGTTTTGAGTTTTTTATAATTAACACTTAAAATTTTTAAAATAATATATTTATTTAATTAGGAATTAGCCAAGACTTGAAATCTTGAGTTCGATCATACTTTAGATTAAACTCAAACCCAAACACAAAATTTTCGAGAACTTAGACCATGCCAAACTCCAATAGTTTCAACAACAGAAGGACCAACGGGGCAATTATTGTCATTTTTTTAACTAAACCCATAATGATTTCATGTATTGATTTAAACGACATAGATAAATGATGATGTACAGCATAGAAATTACATGTAATGTGATCCATACATACTTATTTCAAACTAGTTCAACCTTAATCAAATGAGAATAGATTTCAGAGTAAACCACAAAAAATTGGAAAAATTTTGAATATTCCACTAATTTCATGACTTCAAATTTAGTATCAAGCATAAAGAACACAATATGAACTAGCACTAAATTAAATAACATCAAATTTATCAACACCTATATAAGATATATGTTCATGAAAGGCCTTGGCTTTTAGTAAACGGATCCACAATCATGGAGTTTGTTCCTATAAACTCAATACTAACAAAACCACAATGAACTCTTTCTTTCACAACAAAAAACTTAATGTCTATACGTTTAGATATATAAGAGCTCCTATTGCTATTTGAATACAAGATTGCTACTTTATTATCACAGTATAACTTAAGTGACCTTTCAATACTATTAACTATTCGTATTGTCTGTAATTAAATTGCATAGCCAAATAACATGATCGAATTCCTCATAATATGTAACAAATTCAACCTCTTTAATGCAATATGCAAAGAGTGTTTGCTTGGCCCTATTCTAAGAAATCACACCTTTGGCTAATAAAAATATATAAAAAGTTGTCGATTTACAACTGTTGTTGAAATCAGAGAATTCAATGATCTCTAGTCTGTCTAACCTCTTATACGTGAGCGTATGATCATTAGTCTTCTATAAATATTTGAAAACTTGTTTTCCTGTTACCCAATGTTCTCTTCTTGGATTGCTTTGGTATCTGTCAAGTATTCCAACAACATACATGAGGTCAAAGAAAATACAAGCCTATGCGTATATCAAACTCCATACTATCAACATGTAAAGGATATTGTACAGAAACTTGGATTCTATTTCATTATTTGGACGCTGCTTTACGCTAAATTTATTTCCTTTAAACATAAGGGTATCATGAGGTCTACAATTTTGCATGCCAAATCGTTGCAATATCTTTTCAATATTGATTTTTTTTGATATTCCTATAATTTCAAGTAAATAATCACAGTAAATCTAGATCCCTAATATGAAGGATGCTTTACTAAGATCTTTCATTTTGAATTGCTCCAAAAGAGATATCTTGGTTTCTTGAAATAATTCCACATCACTACTAGCAAGCAAAATATCATCCACATATAGGACCAAGAAAATGAATCTACTCCCACTAAACTTATGATACACATAATCTTCAAAAGCATTAACTTTAAAGCAAAATGAGAGAACAACCTGATCAAACTTTTGGTACCATTAATGGGAAGCTCAACCCCATAAATGGATTTCTAAAGTTTATAAACCATTTGGTTAGTTTCCTAGGAAGCTAACCCCTCTGATTGTTTCATATAAATTGTTTCCTCAGTATCTTCATTAAGAAATTATCTTTAGATCCATCTAATGTAGTTTAAGATCAAAATACGCTTTACGCTCCCTTTCATTAAGACTCAGACTCGGCTACCGATTGCCAATGGGATAGCACCACAAGTGCAATAATAATCTTAAAAGAGTCTTTTGATAAAACTAGAGAGAAAGTTTCTTTACGACCAACGCCTTCCCTTTGAGTTTAATCCTTTAATGACAAAAATGAGCCTTATATCTCTCCACATTGCCTTGCGAGTCCTTTTATATCTTAAAAATCAATTTACAACCAATAGGTTTCACACCTTTAGGCAATGGGACAAGATCCCAAATGCTGTTGTGTAACATTCCGTTACCGGTGTGACGGGTATATCAGTAATTTGGATCGGGTTAGAATTGAGTACAGGCTAATGTTTGATTGCATATGCATTATAGCTTTTATAGTTATTGGTAAATGATTTATTATTGCATAAGCATATGTATGTACGTACATGTATGACA
>JANZLF010000007.1:19856353-19866832 GCA_026546835.1 Erythroxylum foetidum | reverse complement strand
AAGAATCACTTCATTTGGAGGTCGGATAACAAAATTATGGCCGAAAGAATCAAACAAGATTTGGTCCTCAATCATATCAAACTTGTCCCGGGACAATTGACATAATTTTCGCTAGAGATGTTGGATTAAGATCATCTTAGGACGATTTTAAAGAGAAATTTAATACCTAGAACTTTGAAGAAGACTTGAGGTCAGATTTTATCATTTAAAGGGTCAAAATGGACCAGATAATAGGGTTAGATGAAATCAAATGAAAAAGCAGAAGAATGGAAAAAAACAGAAGAAGTGGAAAAATTACTATAACTTTCAGTACAAATATGAGATTAAGGTGTTCTTTATATGGTTTGGAAGGGGGATCAAGATCTACATCTTTCATGAAGACCTTGAAGACATATTCTATCATTAGAAGGGTCGAAAATGGAACAGAAGATAGGCCAGGTGCAAAAAATAGAAGAAGCAAAACACATAAAAAAGATGACGTCATCACAAAAGAAACATAAAAGAAGATGACGTCATCATAGAAGAAACAAAACACAGAAAAAGAGAAAGATCGAAGAAGAAAAAGACACAAGAAGGAAAAGACAGAAGAAGCAAAAGACAGAAGAAGCAAAAGACAGAAGAAGCGAAAAGACAAAAGAAGCAAAAGATAGAAGAAGTAAAACACAAAAGAAGCAAAAGACAGAAGAAGCGCAAAGACAGAAGAAGGAAAACATAGAAGAAGCAAAAGACAGAAGAAGCAAAAGACATAAGAACCAAAACACAAAAGAAGCAAAAGACAGAAGAAGCAGAAAGATAGAATAAACAAAAGATAAAAGAAGCAAAACACAGAAGAAGCGAAAGGAAGAAAAATACAAAAGAAGCAAAAGACAGAAGAATCAAAACACAAAAGAAGCGCAAGGTAGAAGAAGGAAAAGACATTAGAAGCAAAAGACAGAATAACCAAAGAGAAGAAGAAGCAAAAGACAGAAGAAGTGGAAAGATAGAAGAAGCAAGAGACAGAAGAAGCAAAACACAAAAGAAGCAAAAGACAGAAGAAGTAAAACACAGAAGATAGCAAAACATAGATGAAGCAAAACACAGAAAAAATGACATCATCATAGAAGAAACACAAACGGAGATGACGTCATCATAAAAGAAGCAGAAGGTAGAAGAAGCAAAACACTGAAGAAGATGACATCATCACAAAAAAAACACGGAAGGAGATGACGCCATCAAAGAAGAAGTAAAAGGCAAAAGAAGCATCTTCCTTTACAAGGACCATAACTTTCAGCCTAGAAGTCCAAAAATTTCATACTATATATCATTGGAAAGCTAAAAGCAAGATCGACAACTTACTATTAGACACACTTGCCTAAATTCAGCCTAGATTAATCTAGTTTTTTTCTCAAATTCAGAATACGTACTTTATATTCATCCACCAATGTACTGCACCCAATTCTCAACTTCATGACAAATTTTGGGATTCTTAAAGACATAATTTAAATTTGACATCATCATAAGAAATGTAGTCATATGTTTTCTAGTTTAATCCAAATCAAGAATCATCTCATTTGGATAACTTAAGAAAAAGTTGTGGTTAAAAGACTGAAGTATCATCTTGTGAACATTTTCTAGATCAACCACCCATTTTGTTTCACCATCTATCCTTAACACAAATCATACTAAGATCAACTTTTCTACTTCATTTACTCCTCATTCTCAACTCCATTTCAAATCAGTATCATACAAAGAAACTTTATAGTCTATGACTAATCATGAACACCAATGACAGAACGTACACTTATATACATATTCTTCATCAACTTACTACACAAATTTAAATTCATTTTTGCTTTCTTTCTACTTCTGGATTTCACCTTAATTCTTTCCATTTCGAAATCTCTTATCCACTGAAAGCACCAAGGAAAATTATGAATCTATCCACACTTCTCATTCTCTACCTTACTCTTATTTATCAAATTCTTGGTTCAAGAATTTTCATTTATTTGCTCTTTACACATGACTACTTGCCAAAATTTCTCCTTCAAATAGTTCTAACTTCTATGAAACATTCGGGGTCCAATAGAAAGCATAATGAAACAAAGGAAGATGAAATGTTAGAAAGATTGAAATTGGCTTCTAACTATAATGTAAAAGAGGAAGAGGGTCCTAATCCTGAAAAACTAAGAAATTCATACCTAGAGCAATAAGAATTATTATCTCTAACTGCTATTAGGAAATCTAGAAGGAAGGAAAAAAATCTTAGAGGGTGCATGACTAGTCCTTTAACTAATAAATGATTTTTTGAAATATAAAGCGTACGAATGATTTAAAAGGTATTATGTCAAAGGTATCATTTTGGAGAAACATCTTATAATTGGAGGACTACTAGAGAATAAAATAAAGGCTTACAAAATTTCAAACTTAATGAAATTCCTTGGAAAAAAATGGGATTTTTGCTCTAACCATGAACATCATTATAGTGTGTGAATAATCTATGCTTACAATAGGGAGAGAGTTAAAGAGACAATTTAAAGTAGCTCATTTTATTTGTGCATCTGAATTGCAAGTTGGAAAATTTAGAAATTTTCTTTGAAATTTCCATTATATATGCTTCCAACTTTGAGTTTCAAAGAGTTAAATTATGGGAAGATCTATCAAAAGTTAGCAACTCAATGACAAGGCCTTGGATCATAACATATGATTTCAATTATTTATTGCTTCCTTCTGAAGCTTAGGGTGACAGAATTAATCATTCCAACTTAGGTAAAGAGCTAGATATTGTGATTACCAAGCTTGAGGTCGATGACTTAAAGTTTGTTTGGGAACCTTTCCACCTAGAGCAATAAGCAAATGGGTGGAGCCTTAATAAGGAAAAATATTGACAGAATTATGACTAATCAAAGATGGATGAGGTGTTTACCTAGCTGTTATATTATGATTGACCCTCTCTTTTGCTAAGACCACTCTTATCTAAAAACTGAAGATTTTTCCCCCATGAGGAAGCTTAATGCCCCTTTTAGGTTTTCTCTAACAAGGAGGGTTCATAAAATTGGTTAAGGATGTTTTAGGGAATAATATCAATGGTTATAAATCTTATCACATTTTGAGGAGACTACATATTCTTAGAAACAAATTAAAACATTTCCTCAATTCTGAAGGCCCTCCTAAAGCATATAGGCTACACAAGGCCAAGGATCAGTTAAGTGAAGTTCAGAATGCTAGCTATCTTTCTCCTTATAATCATGATTTTCATTATGAAGAGATAAAAAACTTGAGAATTAAATTCCTTGATTATACAAAAGGTATGGAATATATGGGTAAAAGAGGGGGATTCTAATACCAATTTCTTTCATCATTCAATTTTGGCAAGAAGGAATTTTAACAAAAAAATGTTTGCTTAATAATAATGACTAGTTTATGAATTGCACCACCCCATATTAGGGGTTAGAATATTGAGGAATTAGCAGTGCATAGTATACTTTGCATATTTGAGTATTCATTTATATATGCATATGTATTTTTTCCACATACAAATAATTATACATGCATTTATTGACATTTTCGGGTATAATTAGTTTTAGAATTTCTATTAAAATGAGAATTGTGGTCTTTAGGTGTTGAAAAGTAGAAAAGTTACTTGGAGATTATTAACATTAGTTTGACATTTTTGGTGAATTTTAGGAAATTTTTGAAAATTTTAGAGTATTTTAGATTTTTGACCTAGGAAAAAATATGATTATGTGATGAATGGGAGAGTGACATGTGGTAGTTTGCATGAAGGACAAATGGGGGTCATGCATGGAGCCATATGTCAATATGATATCAACACATGTAAGTATGTGTGTTAGAAGGTAAAATCACTAAAGCTTGTTGTTCTTCGGATTATGCAGTATTCATCGAAAAGTTACTGAACCTTCATCACCAAAATACTAGTTTTGATTCTTATATCAATATTATACTTTGCAACACAAATAATTTAGCCCAGCTATTAGTTTGCTTCTCTCTAGTCTTGCTTTTTCAACCATCACCGAAACCTCACTACTGGATTGAAATGTTTGAATGATTGAAAATGAAATTTATGCATGAAGTGTGTAAGATGGGTAGCTTCGGTGGTGTTCAAAATGGGTTAACTGAGAAATTAGTGAAGTGAATAGTGTCAAAAATGGAACAAATGCAAAAATTGGAAATTGTGTTAATGAATATATGGATTTTGATGTTTAAGATTGAACCATGCATTTTTGATTTATTTTGTGTTATTGAGCTAAAATGGAAGTAGAAGAAGTGGTTTAAGTGTCTTATGTGTTAATTGATGAAATATATAAGTGTAGAAGAATGGAAACGCAGTAGTGAGAGAAAGTATATATATGAGGTTTTGAATTTTTATGTTTGAAATGTAAGTTTGTATTTGATTTGTTTAGAGATTATATTGGCTATAGAAATGCATAATCGATTATTTAAAAGTGATTGAAATGAAAAAAAAGGTAGGAGAAGAGGAAAAAATTTTGGGTAGAGAAGAAGAGAGAAAGCATGATCGTGTTTTAGCATGATCGCGAGAAGTAACAAAGTTATGATCGTGTTTCTACACGATCGTGACTTCATAGGTGTAGGTGGATGCACGATCACGACCTTCAACTTTTTTTTCTGAAAGAGTTTATTTCTGAACATCCTTTGATGGGGATAGGTCATCTATTCCTAGGTGTGATCACTGCGGGAGACTCCATAGAGGAGAATGCTATCGATTGACAGGAGCTTGCTTCAACTGTGCGGAGAAGGGGCATATGGCTAGATAGTGCCCTCAGCCTCCAAGACAAGAGAGAAGCCAAATGCAAGCTTCCAAGAGGTCTGAAACTGTGGGACACAAGACTTCTGCAGAAGTGGGCAGTTCTGATGCACCTAAGAGGGTTAGCATTCCAGGGAGACCAAGGGGGCAGGCACCAGCTAGGGTGTTTGCAATGACATGGGAGGACGCAGAGACCGGCCCAGATGTTGTTACTGGTACAGTTAAATTATTTTTTGATGAAGTGATTGCTTTGATTGATCCGGGTTCTACTCACTCGTTTATTTCATCGAGTAGAATTGTGTGGTAGCAATTTGAGCCCATTGGATACTCCCCTGATGGTGAGTACTCCAATCGGCCAATATATTATTATCATTCAAGTGTATAGGGAGTGTGAGATATGTATTGGTGGGGAACTTCTAGTGGTGGATTTAATGCCATTAAAGATGGGAGGATTGGATGTGATTTTGGGTATGGACACGTTAGAGAAGTACAATGCCCGTCTGGATTGTAAGCAGAAGACAGTGGAATTTGAATTGGATGACGACAGAAGAGTGGTGTTTACTAGGGACAGAAAAGTAAGCCTGCCAGTATTGTTTCAGTTCTGGCAGCAGAGAAGATGATGAGGAAGGGATGTGAGGCATTTTTGGCCTATGTGGTAGACACAAGGTCAGACAGAGGGAAGCTAGAGGATATTCCAGTAGTCATGGAATTCTAGGATGTTTTTCTCGAGGAATTACCAGGACTACCGCCACCTAGAGAAATTGAGTTTCCCATTGAGCTTCTTTCAGGTACGACACCTATCTCAATTCTGCCTTATCGGATGGCTCCAGCAGAATTGAGGGAGCTTAAGGAGTAATTGGAGGAGTTGATGGAGAAAGGGTACATAAGGCGGAGCTCTTCACCTTGGGGAGCTTCGGTCCTTTTTGTGAAGAAGAAAGATGGATCGTTGAGGATGTGTGTAGATTACAGGAAGCTTAATCAGGTCACTGTTAAGAACAGATATCCGATTCCACGTATAGATGATTTGTTTGATCAATTGCAGGGGGCAAAAGTCTTCTCCAAGATAGACTTGAGATCAGGTTACCACTAGTTGAGGATAAAGGAGTCTGATGTGTCAAAGACTGCTTTCAGAATACGGTATGGACATTTTGAGTTTTTAATCATGCCATTCGGATTGACAAATGCCCCTGCAGCCTTTATGGACTTGATGAACCGAGTCTTTAAGACTTTCTTGGACCAATTTATCATTGTCTTTATTGATGATATCTTGGTTTATTCCAAGAGTGATAAGGAGCACAAAGAGCATTTGAGGATTGCCTTGGAGACATTGAGGAAAAATGAATTGTATGCAAAATTCGACAAATGCGAATTTTGGCTAAGGGAAGTAGCATTACTCAGACACATGATCTCAGAACAAGGAGTGCATATGGATCTAAGGAAAATAGAAGCTGTGGTGAAATGGGAAGCACCTAAGAACATAGCAGAAGTAAGGAGTTTCTTGGGTTTAGCTGGATACTATCGGAGGTTTGTGGAGGGCTTTTCCATAATCTCAACTCCACTTACCAAATTGACAAGAAAGAATTAGAAGTTTGTGTGGACAGAGGAGTGTCAGAGCAGTTTTGAGGAATTGAAGAATAGGCTCACAACTGCACCAATCTTGACTTTGCCTTCAGGTAGCAATGGGTATACAGTGTACAGTGATGCCTCTAGGAAGGGATTGGGTTGTGTATTGATGCAAGGGGATAGAGTCATTGTTTATGCTTCTAGGCAATTAAAGCCTTATGAGATGAATTATCCTACGCATGATTTGGAATTATCTGCCATAATCTTTGCATTGAAAATATGGAGACACTATTTATATTGATTCACTACCAAGGTGTTTACGGATCACAAAATTCTCAAGTATCTGATGAGCTAGAAAGAGTTGAATTTGAGACAGAGAAGATGGTTGGAACTGTTGGGACCCGATCCGGGATCGAAACCCAACCGAAAAACGAAGAACGGAAGTGAAAAAACGAAGGAATCTGAAGCAGAATTTTCTCAAAGGCGAATCAAAATCGGAGAACGAATACGACTACGAAAGATCAAAAGTAAAGCGAATAGCGGAAATTAAAGCGAAGCATAAAATGAAAGCAAAACGGAATCGAATCAAATTCGAATCGAACAAAAAAAAAGCGAAATCCAACATGAATGAAACGAATCGTTAACAAAGCGAATACGAATCAAATGGCGAATACAATATTGGATAATGAAAACGAATCCGAATCGAATCGAAGCAAACAAACAAATGGATCCATCGAACTGAAACAAATTCCGACATCCGTTGAAAAAAACAAAGCATAGAAAACTTATCCCGTTGGAAATCCTTAAGACATTCTAAAATCGGTATAATTTTTTCTTTCTTTCTTTCTTTTCCATTTCTTTCATCTTTATTCTATCCCATACACATCAAACAATACAATTTCCCTTTTCTTGGAAATTATCCTCAATCAATTTCTCAAAGCATAACAAAATTCTTATACATGCAAGGTCTCAATCCTTAATCATTTTCTTATACATTCATAAAAATCCCAAATCTCTTTTTTTATACCCATTTTACCAAAATTTCAGCAGCATAACGCCTGCATTTGTAAAAACCCAAAACCTGAAAATGGTAAATAAACACTTCTAAAATTCCTAAGCAGTCACACAATTATCAAAATCCACCAGACCCTCCATCCGGGATCTCAGCATAAACAAACGCAATCCTATTTCTAAACCACTTCAAGTCATTTTCCATACCCAATTCGTATTCCTCACATTCATACTCATGTACAAACCAATTTATCCAATTACATAACATATATCAAAACCATACCCAATTTCATAATTCATCTCATCCAAAGCTCAATCAACAATCATATCTCAAAAAATTCTTATTCATAATCCTATTCATATCCCAACCATAACAAAGTCTAAATACACAAATCAGGATTCCCTCAAAAATCGGGGTCCAACATTACAACTCCTGGTCCTTTTTTTTTGACACTTACTTGGCCTTCATTGCTAATAGTGCCTTTTGGAAAACAGATGCTTGGAGCTTTACTAGCAAAGTCCCTAATGTGGAGGTCAAGCTCCTATGTTGGTAATCCCAAAGTGTACACCCCTACCTATATTGGTGGGTTACAAACCTTGTTTCCATCTTACCAACTCAATGGTAAAAACTATCTGCACTGGTCACAAATAGTTAAGACTTTCCTTAAGGGCAAGGGAAAGCTTTCTCACTTATTAGGACCTGCTCCTGTTGTTTCAGATCCTAAGTTTAAAACTTGGGATGTAGAGGATTCCTTAATAACGTCATGACTTTGGAACTCTACGAAACCAGGCATTAAAGGCGCACTTAAATGTTCTTCTCACATGCTATGCAGATATGGGATGTTATTACTTAAGTCTTATTTTAAGGTAAATGATGCCTCTTTAATTTATGAAATTAAGACTAGAATATCATCTACTAAGCAAGGTATGCACTCTGTCACTGAATATTAAGCAATCCAATGAAGGGTTTTTGGCTTGAGTTAGATCATTATCAAAATCTTAAAATGTAATGCAGTGATGACTATGTCAAATTACAAAAGTTCATAGAAAGGGAAAGAATCTTTGAATTCTTAGCAGGTATTAATGTTGAATTGGACTAACTTTGGCTTAAAATACTTGACAAAGACCCTTTACTGTCTTTGATTGAGGCCTTCTCACTCATTCGGGTAGAAGAGAGTCGAAGAACTGTGATGATTTTCCTTTTCTTGCTTTCAATAGAATCCTGAAAGCAAGGAAGAGAGGTTGTTGGAATCGAAGTCTATTGACAACTCAACATTCATATTTGTGAAAACCAACAAAGATGCCCTTAACCATCACCAACATAATTTTTAACTTTTTTTATATTGAGATAATATCAAAGTTTCATGGAAGTTCTAAGGAGGTCATTTTGTTTTTTTGCGAACATATATGAGGTTTTTTCATTAGATAAAATGCTAAGAAATGTCAGGAAGTTTAGCAAAATGTGAGGTGTGCCAAAGTAATAAGTACGAAATCATAGCCTCTTTTAAGTTGTTGCAGCTTTTGAGTGTTTCAAGTTAATTTTAGACAAATGTTAGTATGAATTTCATAATGAAGATTTTGAGGAAACGATAATATAATTCGTATTATCTTAATCTTACTTTTAAACATAATAATACATAGGTTTATATATAATTAAACCTCTATAGTTAACCTAATATAGGAAAAGTACACTTCTACCCTTATTATACATAATAAACAACACTCTTCCTTAAGTTGGTGCAAAAATATTACACTTGCCCAACTTGCAGATTATGGTATGAAAGGCTCGACTATTAAGTTCTTTTGTGAAAACATCAGCTAGTTATTTTTACAACATTATATGAAACAAGCTCAAGACACCATCAGTAAACTTTTTTTTGATAAAATGTTGATCAATTTTGATGTGCTTCGTTTGATCATGCTGAACAGGATTATGGGCAATACTGATTGCAGTTGTGTCATGAATTTTGTTTCGAAGTTTAAAAATCCAAGCATCATTTTCCATACGAGAATAAGTAGTTTTTACAACTTTTCATATCTTCTCCGTAGTGTCAGGCAGTAAATATTGTCGGGAGATATTAGGATGCACGGAATTAAGAAGTCAAGACATAACCAATGAATTATCCTAGTCCTATTGAATAAAAGTAGGATCAGTAACAAGCGGTGGTTTCTTATTCCTATCAATGTAACCCTGTATCCTACTAGCTTTGATAGACAACAAACATGATCTAGACTAGGCTAAATAAGTGCTACTACCATCTAATTTAATAGGACTAATTAGAGAATAGGGACTATCATTGATAGGATAATGTTTTTCTACCTCCTTAGAAGCTTCCTTAGTATCTGACATAATGGCATGATGGGGGTGAAGAAAGGAACAGTAGAGAAACGACTTCAAAACGAAAGCAACACTGTTCACAAGAGGTCCTAAAAATCAACAATGTCTGAAGTAGCCAGATTGTAATTGGTTGGAATTAGAGGAGGCCGGTGAACATATCTGTAAAAAAATCAAATAAAAGTCTTAAGTAGAACATTGAAAACATATTTGAGATGCATGACTAGTGACTGTCCTCACAAATGGATGTGATAGCTTTCATTGGCGGAATGGTGGTATACAACAAGCTTTCATTAAGCTATACCAGTTATACCATATAAGGAATTATATGGTTATCCACCGCCACTTCATATACCATATTTTACTGGAGATAGCAAGCTAATAATTGTTAAACTAGCACTGCCTGTGTTATTAAGGAAAATATAACAGTAGAAAGTGAAAACAAGAAAGAGAATTATATTGCTTGAAATATAATATTCAACAAAACATAAAGAGCTCTTTTATAGAGCTGTACATCAACTGAATTAGCTAAAAAATAGGCTAACAAAATGCCATGTCAACCGAAACACTAACACCTGCAAATTCTGCTAAAGACCAGGAAACAAACGACTCCACTAAACCACTATTATTATTATTGACTTGGTAAAACAATAACTTGCACATAATAAGTATCTAACAATCCCTCCCTTAAACTGAATGCTTTTAGTTTAATTGAATTCATTAAAAGCACAAACTCCAAGCAACTTCCTAAGCTTCTGGAACACAGATAATTTTAAAGGCTTTGTCATTATATCAGCAATTTGATCTT
>JANZLF010000007.1:19815618-19827801 GCA_026546835.1 Erythroxylum foetidum | reverse complement strand
TTAAAGGAGTTAGGAGGTAAATGAAAGAAGGGGCAAAATGGGAAGACCAAAGGAGAGGAGGGGTATTTTTGGAAGGAAAAGGTCAAAATGTGATCTTGTTTAACATGAAGAAGAAAAAACGTGAAGTCTTCCAAGTCTGCACAGCGTAAAATTTCAAGTCTTCCATAAGGGAAAAATTCATGTTCGGACTTTAGGGAAAAATCTGGATTGATCTAGGATGAATTTGACAAGTTATCTTTATGGAAGTTGTAACTTGTCTTTCTAACTTTCTAATGCTATAAATTATGTAATTTTTGAATATTGGAGTCAAACGTTATGGTCCTTATAAGTGGAGATGCTCAAAGGTATAGGACACATCGTCTAGTGAGGACGTATCGTCTGGTAAGGACGCTTTGTCTGGTGAGGATGTATCGTCTAGTGAGGATAGATCATCTAGTGAGGACAGATCATCTAGTGAGGATGCTTCATCAAGTGAGGATGTATTGCCTGTTGATGATGTGTCGTCTAGTGAAGACGATTCGTCTGGTGAGGATGCTTCGTCTGGTGAAGACACTTCGTCTGGTGAGGGCGCTTCGTATGGTGAGGAATATAGTCTAGTGAGGACGCTTCATCTAGTGAGGAAATATCATCTGGTGAACACCTATCGCCTGTTGAGGGCACTTCTTCTGGGGAGGACGTATCGTCTAGTGAGGGCGCTTAGTCTGGTGAGGGCGCTTCGTCTGGTGAGGATGTATCATTTGGTGAGGATGCTTTGTCTGGTGAGGAAGCTTTGTCTAATGAGGGCGTATCCTCTGGTGATGACATATCGTCTAGTGATGTCATATCGTCTAGTGGTGACTTCATATCATCTGATGAAATTATATCGTCTAATGATAACGTCATATCGTCTGGTGCACTATTCATTTGATCCTATCATCTAGTCCCATTTTTCACCCTATAGACGATCGAGCTCGTCTTTAAGGTCTGCATGAAAGTTGTAGATATTGAAGTTTTCTTTCAAACCAACCAAAGAACACCTTAATCCGATGTCTCTAGAGAAAGCTATGCTAATTGCAAGATATCTTCTATGTACTACTCATAACCTTCTTCTGATCACTATTCATCTTGTATCGTCTGATCCAATTCTGATCCTTTAGATGACAAAATATCACTTCAAAGTCTTCATGGAAGATGTATATATTTAATTTCTCTTTTGAACCCTTCAAGAATGACCTTAATATGACATCTATAGTTATGTCATTTGTCCCAAAATAGTTTCAATATGATTGAGGACGGAACCTTGTTTGATTTCCTTCAGCCAATCTTTGTTATCCAACTTCCAAATGAAGTGATTCTCAAATGATTAGATCCTAACACACATTGTGCTATCTCTCCACAAAATTTTCAACATTATAAATTGATTGGAAAAAAGTTTTGATTGAAGGAAAGTGAAGGAATTTGTTGGAATAGTATGAACTGATGTTATTTTACTGAATATGCTTCGACATTTTGAATATATCTGGATCTGTAGGATTCCAATTGAGATGATTTTCAATGTAGAGTAAACTAGAGACGTAAGTTTTACAAATAATATGTAGAGGTCAAATTTTGATTCAGCCTTTAAGATGTTCAATATCTGGATGGAAGTTGAGCATAGAATATTTGCTTTAGTATAAGATTGATTCAGAAAATAGGACCCGACACTTATGTTATTAGAGAATGAAGATGAACCGAGGATGACTAATGAGGATTACTTGGAATAACCATACATGGTAACAAGTAGACATTCTCACGACTTAAAATGTTAGACCCCGAAAAAGTTTTGGTATCAGAACAAGAGTTGGGTTCTGGGATCGTTGTCCAACAAGAGCATTCTTAAATCCAAAAAGCATCACTGAAATATCAAAGTGTCCATATCTGATTATGAATGCCCTCTTTAGTAAACCAACTTCTACTATTTTCAATTGATAATACCCTAACCTCAAATTCAGTTTAGTAAACACATGAGCTCCTTGTAACTGATCGAGTAAATTATCTATTCTCAGTAAGGGATACTTATTCTTTACTGTCACCCGATTCAATTACCTATAATCAATGCATAATCTATAGGTTCCATCCTTTTACAAACAAAACTGGAGCTTCCAAAGTGATACATTGGGTCTAATAAAACCCTTATCCAACAACTCCTCCAATTGGATCTTAAGTTCCTTAAGTTCCACAGGTGCCATCCTATACGGAGGAATAGATATAGGAGCAGTACCTAGAACTAAATCAATAGTGAACTCCATTTCCCTATTTGGGGTAATCCTGGTAATTTAGTAGGAAATACATCTAGGAAATCCTTAACAATAGTAATATCCTGTAATTTTTGCTCAATTCGAGTATTGGTCATATAGGCTAAACAAGCCTCACATCCACTTCGAATCAGCCTAGAGGCACTCATTGATGAAATCAATCTGGCTGGCACTACTTTACTAACACCTTGAAACATTACTCTTGGTTAAGTAGGAGATTCAAGAACAACTTGTTTAGTATAACAATTCATTATATCCCTATATACAGTAAGCCAGTTCATACCCAAAATGAGGTCTATCTCATTTTAGTGCAGTACTATCAAATCGGCTTTCAACTTTTCCTGATCAACCCAAATCATGCACCCTTTACACACTTCTCTAATCACTATAGAACTACCTACCAGTGTACTCACCTCTAAAAAAATTTCAACATCTGTCTGTCACAATGCAATTTAGATGCCAAATGTGGGGTAATGAATGAATGTGTGGATTTTGGACCTTGTATCTAACAATGCAAATGCCTTAAATTAAAAGACATGTATCACACCTGTAACAACATCTAGGGAATCATGTGCCTCCTGCTTTGTAATAACAAAGATCCTGTCTTGGGACTATGGTTGGTTACTCAGTACCTCAGTCTTAACATTAGGACCTGTTGAACTCCCTACCTCTGCCTCTCTATCCTACTCCACTGGGTATGCTTTATTGGACAATTATTTTAGTTATTGATCCTCCTCTTACTCTAGATTGTTCTCCTAAAGTTACAAGTCAGTCTCTAATTGATGCTCAAAAGAGGCACAACGCAAGCAAGATCTCGATATCTTTCAACATTCTCCACGATGTTCCTTTCCATAATACTCAACAAGGCATTTGTTATATTTTCCCTTCATATGTCTGCCCTCTAGAGCCTAACCTCTACCACTACCGCCATGAACAAAATTGCTCCTAATCTAAACCCTCACTGCCTCAATCCAGTCTATAATCATGATGATTTATTTTGTTGTTTACTAAATCTTTTGCCAGAGTGAGATTGAAATTAACCATGCCTTTTGATTCTAAACTCCTGTCTATACTCTCCTTGTTCATCTTTCAATAACTGCTCAATCCAAATCGAAGCAACTCTTAACTCAATAAAACTATTCAAATTGGTAATAGCCAATCTCATTCTAATCTCCATATTTAATCTGTACTCAAACTGCCTACATTTATCTTCCTCATTCAAAATAGCATATCCCATTAATTCATTAAACTACACCTCATACTTAGGTACAGTGAGATTTCCCTATTTCAAATTAATAAACTCTTTCATCTTCCTTTCCAAATAGAACTTTAGCATATAATTCTCCTTGAATACCTTTAGAAAGTCTTCCCATGTTAGTCTGTAAGGTCAGTGGAACTACTTAGAATAGTATTCCACCACTGATAAGCCGGACCTTGTAGTAACGATACTGCATAGTCAACCTTTCATTGAACTCACAGTCTATCTGATCAAAAACCCTTTCCATTCTTTCAAGCCAACCTTCTGCTTGGGCAGGGTTTGTACTTCCATAGAAGCCTGCACCCCCTACTTTTTACGTTTTTCATACCTCCTTTCTGTCCTCTTAGGAATCTTTGAGGCGTTTGGTTCGTCTAGGGTACTGAGGACTCCATATTGGCTCCTATAGAATCAAGATCAACAGATTCAGTATCTCGATCTCCTATAGTAGATGACCTATAACAAACAATAATTTTGATCACTTTATGGGTCTCTCACTAGTTGTCATATGTAAATGCTTGTATATATCCCTAAGGATTTCAAACCATGCTCTGATACCAAAACTTGTAACATTCCATACCTATAGCACATATGCCCGATCATATCCATAGATAGTCAAAAATATACTCTATGGAAATGGTACATTAGAATAATCACATTAATACAGTCTGAGCCATCGTTATAAATTAAGCATTCTAAATACTTATTTCATTCACAATCATAGTAAGTCATCTATGTCATTTTCATTCCAAATTCAAGTAGACCATACACAATAGTTTTGAACCCAATCTCAGTATATCATACAGTATAAAAATTACACACTAGAGACAATGTGTCTCATAACATGGAATATTAATACAAAAGACATCTACCTAGACCTTGCAGGTATTAGCTGACCAAACCTTTGAGACATTCTTGCCTGGAAATAATCGTACTAAAATTCTATTATATCACTTTAGAAGTTAGAGCCCCCTTAAACCTGAAAATCAACATTGCAATTTTGATGACGTTGCGAAATTAACAAATGAACCATCATCGATGTGCTTACTTAAGTCAAAATATAAAGACAAGTGTATAACCCAATTCATCGAGTATAACACATTATCCAGTATTGAATATCACATCATATTCTATCATATGTCAATAAGTACAACATTTATTCAATTATTTCATATCACTAATTTAAAACAATCTAATAAATCATCTCAATCATTTATATAATATATGTAAAGTTGTATATGCAATTGCATATGTGACTCCATTCCTATTTTTCTTTGTTATGACTGAACGCCTATTAACTCAATTTATTTTCTTGTATCTATTATGGATACTAGGCTTATTTCATTTACTGTCCCGTATCTGTTGTGGATATCGGACTCATTGTTGTCTGAGCTTGTGGCTCTCCGTGCATAATCTTGAGCTTAAAGCTCTTTTTTACATATTGGCTACTCTGGTCACAAATCATTTATCTGATCATGCATTTCAATGTAATAAGATACATCAATTCACATACAATGCTTTCATTACTTTTCATTCAATGTGCTCATATCATATATCAAATTTTTCGGATCTAAATCTGACATTCTTCATTCATCATTCAATTGTTCATACATTCCACATTACACATACAATTCAATAGAAGCATATAAAATTGATTTTACACATCTAGATTAACTCATAGTATGCTCCATAATAGTTATTGCCTTGATGATCTAGCAATATCTGGATGTTGGTGATCAACTTATGTGTCTAGAGTCAAGAATTACACACATAGTTCATAATCAGTAATTTGTTAAATCATATGAATATACAATCATGCTAATGTATATATGTGGTATTCAATGCATGCTCAATTTACCTTTCTAGGTTTGTATTCTCCTTTACAAATTTTGACCATTCAAATATTATAGCTTCTATATTACCACTTTTCATTCAGGTTTATACCTCGAGTAAGTTTGATTACTCTAAATTCACCAATCATACATTCATCAATCTTTTCTAGCAATATACATTCACACAAATATCTCAATTCTCATTCATTCATACCTAGTACATGTTACTCATATCCTTATGATCATATTTGCATTCATAAAACACCTTTATTCCTTTAACAACTCATAATTTCCAAATTTAAATACATTGATATCAAGACAATCCATTAATTAAGTAATGACATCATTTAACAACCTAAACTTATCAAACCTTTAACCAATTAATTAAACAACAATCTAAGTTCATTTCAAGACTAAATTAAGTCCAAATACACCAACGTAAAGTAACTTTTCCTCATTTGGTTCAACAAATTCACAAAAACAAAATTTATCATTTCAAAGCTTTGGAATGAGTGCCCATATGTGCACTATCCCATTTCCCTCAACTCTCCACGAATTTCATCTACTTAGGATCATCATTAACATTTCAAATTTTCCAGAATTTATACTCTCAAAAACTACTTTAATTCATGTTAATATAGCTTTCATCTTGGTTACATAAATCTCACAAAACTCTACTCAATTGATTCATTATCATTCACTTAATCCCATCGTACATATAATCCTAACTTTTCCAAATTGAAGAACACTTCAATAGCACCTATCTTTAGCTTAAATTCGCCTTCATTTATATTTCAAACCTCAACTTAATCATCCATATAATAGCCAATAACCTACTGTTTTCATGCATAAAAAACAAAATAGAAAAGTAACCAATTCATCCATCATATTTCAGCACAACTTCATCATCAATCCTACATGCAGTTCATCCCAATTCAATCATCATAAAATTTCAATTATAACATGCCACAAAGATAATAATTTCACTTACTTTTTTAGCTTAAACTCTACCTCAATTATTAAGCTATCCTAGCCTCCAAACTTGCAAGAGCAATTCCAAAAGCAAAATAGGAGTTGAATGATTTTAGTAACAAGTAACCAATAGAGTATTGGAGTTGCAAAGTATAGAATTTAGTCAAAAACTCAAGGTTGTGAGGTTGTGTATGCATGTCAGTAATGAGAGAAGGAAGAAAAAATAGCATGTAGTAAAAACAAGAGAGAAGATAGTCATCCATTTGTGTGGGTCATGGGGTGTAAGTGGCTGGCCACTTGTTAAGAATCCTGTCACATAAAGGACCACGCTATATGTAACATCCCATGTTCAGGGCTAGACCCCATAATTGTGAACTATGCGTACTATGAGAAATTAGAAGTACATTGCATGCTTATGCATCATTGTATATTCACACGCATGTGAATAATAATTGTTGTCATATTAAAATAATTGTTCATGCATTCATTGACTTTTTTTAGTATAATTGATTGATTAATGTGATTAAAAGGTGAATTGTGAATTATTTATGTTATATATTTAATTGGATACTAGTAATATTATTTTGAAATTTTTGGGTTGTGTGAGTTGTGGACTGATTAAATTGATGACAAATAGCCTATCTATATGTTGGACATATGGCAACATGAAATAGTGATAAGTGTAATTCATGCAAGGGAACATGTAATTATGTGTTTTAGACATTGTCTTCCTACTACTCTCTCTTTCGTTGGTCTTCACTGAGATTTGTATTGTTATCAAACGCACTTCTAGTTTACCAAACACCGAACATCAAGTTGTGGTGATTTACTCTCTTTGTTGGCAATGAATCATGTAAGTAACTCTGATGATGTTTTATGGAGTTTATATGTATTCATGTATGAGAAGTTTAAGCAGTATAGTTTTAGTGAATAAATACATTGAAAGACTTCGATGAGGAGCTAAATTTGTTAAGGAATGAGTAGTGTTTGTATCTAGAACTAAATCTGAGTTTACTGAGTGTTAGGAAGTTGTGAACTATTGAAAGAATGAAAATACAGTAGTGAGAGAAAGGATGAACACAATAGTGAGAGAAAGCTTGTGTGAAGTTTCAGTTAGCTTGCATATGATTTGTGTTGAGTTGTACTGGACATAGAAAAGATGATTCGTGCATGGATGTATTAGTTGAAAAGTTTAAGAAATGGAAAATCTGGAAATAAATGGAAAAAAAGAGGAAGTTATTCAGTGTAGGAAGCAAGTCACAAATCGCGATCGTGCTTCAGTACGATCGTGACATCGCTAAAGAAGATCGCAAGTCGCGATCATGTTTCTAGTGAAACTCGCGATCTTGCAGGGGCACAATCGTGACTTCCAATTTGTTCCAAATAGTTTTTTTCTGAAAATCCCTTGGTATTTTTTTTGTATCTCCTTCACCTGATGTCCTAATGACTTGATTCTTGAACCAATGGATTCCTAACACATTGTTATACCTCTTTATAAAAATTTGTAGCTTTCTAAATTGATTTGGAAAAGATTGATTGAATGAAAATGTGAGAATCTGTTGGAATAGAATGAACAAGATTAATTTACTAAACATACTTTGGTATTTTGATTATATCTTGATCTGTAGAGTTCTAAATGAGTTGATTCTTAATTCAAATGAAACTAGACACATACAGCTACAATTTTTTTGAAGAGCTAAAATTGTAATTCTAGATTAAATAGGTCTAAAATCTATTTTGGCGTTGAATTAAGAGTTCTATTATAGCTTAATAATAGACTGACATATTTGGAGTCTAACTTTCAATATATTGAACCAAATTGAATGATCTTAGTGTCATTAGAGAACTAAGACACAGAGGAAAAATTGTTTAGAAGGAAGTGTTACTTGAATACTTCATTTTCTGGATCTTATTGATCATATACTATTGACCATAATAGAATGTTTTCAGAAAAAGATGAAATAGAGAGTAAGTGATTGAATTTTGTCATAATTGGAATACAAATGATATGTACAGCAACGTATGATAGAAATATACCCGAGAATTTGTCATTGAATATGCATGACACATGAAACATTGATACATGTGTTTATTCTATTTCATAATCAATCTAGTGATATGAAAAAAAATTTATTGCATATAGACAAGCAACTAGAGCAATTGCTTCCAAATATTGTCAAAAATTAAGGCAATAGGCGTAAGGGAGCAACTGTGAGTAACCTACGATGGTCTTACTTTATTTTTTCTATATATGAATTTATTATATTGATATACATTACTAGACTACATTGTCTAATTGTGCACTGAATTTCAGACAATATATGTCCGAGGCATTTGATGCATGCAATAATATTGGAAGTGCTACTTGTATGTAAATGAGAATGTCTAATTGAATATTCTAATTCTCAACTGAAAAGTTAAAAGCTAGACCTAGTCCGATGACTACTGATACTGTGACTGCTATACTGTGTTAATACATGTAAATGAAAGTGATTGAATTGATGATCGATTTGTGACATGCATATCATTTCAATGCATGTAATATAAAGGCCGTTGTGACTGGTGTTACTACTGACTGACTAATACTGTTACTGAGAGAGCTTAAAGCTTTATGGTAGAGCCTATGCCCCTACTATATATTGAACTCAGTGTCCGTAACAGATATGAGAGATTAAAAAGGCATACAGTCACAATACTGTAAAAACGAATGTGAGTCTTATACGTATTACATCCATAAATGACTGGAATTCATTGAATGATTTGCAAAGTTGTAATGAGATAATAGATTGATATGAACTATGTAACTAAATGAACCCTGTGACTGTATGATTTGAGTGATTTTATGATCACTATGTTTTGCTACATGAGTAAACCATCGAGGATGGTCGCTCTACTGAGTTCGTAAAACTTATCAAAATTACATTGTGGCTTTCCTGGTTTAATAAAGATCTCCAAATAGGCAAATTAGAGTTAGCCACAATAACCGAGCGAGGGTTCTAGTCAGGATCAGTTTGCACCTGCATATGTATTTCATTGTGTTGTATCAAAAATGCAGTCATAACTGTTGTACACTGTGAATGAAAATGATCTTGAAATGTAAAGTTATTATGACTACACATGTTTCGTTACTGTAATGGGCCTAAGTGTTTAATGAAATTCTGTTGTGTTAAATAATGATTGTAATTCTTGGCCCTGAAAATGCTTATAAATAAAAATGGGGCCAAATTTGATTATCGATTTTTCGTATTTACGTACATTGTTTAAGAAAATTTGCAATGAGTTTTGACCGTTTACTATTCTAGCATGTCACTCTTGTGGGATTCGTACTTGGAAATCACTTAGGATGTCGGGTACGTGTCTTTCGAGAGTGGAGTGCTACACTATATGTCATTTTCTTAAACTACCAAATGTCACTTAAGTACCTAGTCCACTTATCACTTAGTTTCTTAAGCCATTTGTCACTCAATTCCACTGCGGTCACTATTTCATAGACCTAGTCAACCCAAGTTCTCATATGTCAACTTGTCTTGCCATTTAATATTTTTCCTAGACTAAATGTGCATTTTAATTTGTAACACTCTAATTGTAGCAATTAATTCCAAATTATTGATTGTAATACATCAAACCAAAATTCAAGACATAAACAATACATAATCATATCATAACAATTTTAAACCTTTAAAACCCCTGGAATATGTCAATTTAGTGCACATACAATATTTGCAATGTTTTCCAAATCAACATTCATGTGTGTATATATGCTCATGTTATACATATGAATGAAATACACCTCATTAATTCTAAAATGATATGACTCAAAAGTCTAACGTTCTAACCCTCAGTAAGTTTTGGAAACTAGCTATTACATTAATAGTGATAATATTTTAGCGTATTAACTTACCATACATATTTACAGGGAGAAAGTATTGTTGCATTTACCTAGATCAAGAAAGATCAAGTTCAATGTAGTGACAAAGTGAGAAAAGAAGTCAATTGAATCAATTGAGAAATCAAAGGATAAAGTAAGTGAGTAAAGTAGAGTACAAATCCAATTCAAAAGAGTTTTAAGGAAATTTATGTGAAGAACCGGGAAAAATGAAGAAGCAAAAAGCAAGATATAATAAATAATTATAATCTTTCTTATTATCTTATGTTATTCATTCATATGAAATCAAAGACTCAGTATTCTAGATCAAATAAGAAAGGTCTTAAAGAAAAACCTCTAAATCTTTAAACAAATTTTATAGAACTTTGAAGATATTTTTTAATCAAGATTTATCAAGTAAATGAGCTTTTAATCTTTGAAAGATCTTATAAGGTAAATAGATATTGTTGGGACTATATATAGGGCATATTGTTCATTGTTTAAACACTGTATATTGATTTCACTATTCACTGATTAAAGTACCACTCACTAGCTAGTCGAAGGGATGGTCTATCTGAAAAGTTATCGAGAAAGAACTTTTTGTTTAGCTAATGATTTAGCTAATAGATATCCACTCAAATGATGTTAGATTAGTTAAAGACAAGTGACCAACTAACCAATATTATCTAGAAATTAATCATTGCAATGTCTAATGACTATTTAAGTTTATCTTGGGTATAAATAGACCACATTTGAATTGTGGAAGGAGCCTTTGGCATAAAGAGTTTGTAAGAACCTTACGAGGTTAAAGAGTGCATTTGAGTGCAAATGTATATTGTATAAATCATATTAATCTTTAGTTCAATGATGTGATCAAGAAAGAAAATTTTTAAGTTTTATATAGCTGTGCCAGTGTAGCAATTTGGAAAATTGCTTGAGAACTTGTGATGGTTCCTCTCACTTTAAGTAAGATTTGTAAATGGGTACTTTTAACTCATAACAAGGCAAGACAATTGTAAGGGTTCTTATTTTCACTTGTAGCAAAGAAAGATATTCTTAGTAAGTGCAAGTTAAAAGTTGCTTAATTGGTCAAACAATTGTAACTTAGTTTTGTTATTGGTTTTTCTACTCAGCAATTATTAGTGTGAATTTTAATTAAAAACAAATTTTTATAATCATTCATTAAAATAAATAATTCACTCACTAATTCTTAAATAACATTAAGATAAACAAAAAACTTCAATCTTTACCTCAAATGTTTGACTAAATTAATATTTTCACATATTTGATTAAATTCAACAAGCGAGAGGCATATGAAATCTAACCTCTTTTCATTACAAAAGGTAATTCAGATGTTTGGGGGTGTAATTATATGAGACTCTTTTTGTACCAGAAGACATTACATTTAGGTTGTGTTTACCGGATATTACAAAATTTTATAATTTACGTCTATAGCTTTCTGGTATAACAGTTTTATGAAATATTAACGTCCTGTATGTTTCAACTTTTATTTTTAATTTTTGATTTTTGTTTTAAAATTTAGTAAAAAAAATTTGTTTGAGTTTTTAATTTCTGCTTTTATTTTGATTTTTTCAGTATTCTAAAATTATGAAAACTAAAAAAGTGAATTCCGTTATTTTTGTTTTTATTTTTTCTTAATCTGACTTACTATCATCTACATAAATATTATTTAATTATTTAATATATGAATTTTAATGAAAACTATGAATAATTTAATCTTATATTAAATTAATTATTAATAAAAATTATGAATAATTTAATTTTACTTCATTTTTGTGACTAATCATCAACAACAACAACATTTAGTATCCACTAAGGTGCAAGGTCTCGGGAGGTCAAATAATACATACCTTTACCCTTAATTAGTAGAGAGTTTATTTCTATAATTTTTTAATTTTTTAATAAATTTAATATAATAATTATAGGAAATATAATTAGATTTAAATATACAAATTTTTAAAATTT
>JANZLF010000007.1:19772827-19782916 GCA_026546835.1 Erythroxylum foetidum | reverse complement strand
GATATTTTAGGAAATAAACTATTGAGTAAATAAGGAAACAAATAAAGTAATAAAACTGAAAATATTCTTCCAACACTAATGAATCAACCATTGGTCACGGACAGCTTCTCAATTATGAAGTGTCCTACTACCCAAGATTGCGGCTGGTGTACACAAGTCAGGAGTGTAGTCCAACTCTAGAGGTAACTCTTCCTGAACATGGTGGTGCCCGATAGCCTTTTTCAACTGGGACATGTGAAACATTGGACGTATACTGGCTTGAGGGGGAAGTTGTAGTTGACATGCGACGGTGTCAATCTATTTGTCCACCAAATATGGTCCATATTATCGTGCTATCAGTTTTGGATGTAGCCGCTTAGGCATGGACTCTTGTCGATGTGGATGAATCTTCAAATACACCCAATCTCCTACCTGAATTTCATGAGGACGCCTTCGGGCATCCACGAAACGTATCATGTGATCGCGAGTGCATTCTAGATGATGTTTCAACTGTGTCAGAGCTTTGTCATGACTCATTAAATCCTACGCCACAACTTCTGCCAATGTTTCTCTAGGAATAAGACTTGTGATTGAGGGAGGAGGTCTGCCATATACTACCTTGAAAGGAGAACATTTAGCTGCTGAATGACAGTTGGTATTATATCAATACTCTACCCATGGTAAATAATCTAACCAAACCTTGGATTGTTCCAAGGTAAAACAAATATGTCTCGATAGTGCGGTTGACGACCTCAGTTTGGTCATTCGATTCTGGCTGATAGGCAGTGCTCAATTTTAATTGAGTTCCTTGGAACGTAAACAATTCTTCCCAAAAATTACTTAAGAACGTAGGATCTCATAATGGAAAGTGGAATTCCATGTAATCGAATAACCTCCTTGGTAAAAATTTCAGCATTAGAACGGGCTGAGTAAGGATGCTTGACAGGAGTAAAATGCCCATATTTGCTCAACTTGTCCACTATGACCAACAAGGTATCATAGCCTTTCGATTTGGGTAGTCCCACGATAAAATCCATGCTTAGCTCTTCCCAAATGATGTTGGGAATAGGTAACGGTTAGAGTAAACTTGCTGGAAACGTAGCTTGACACTTGTTACGTTGATAAGTGTGACAAGCTCCTACAAAATGAGATACAACCCTTTTCATACCTTTCCAAACAATAGATTGAGCTATCCTTTTATAAATCTTGTAAATTCCCGAATGTCCTCTTTTAGGGGGATATGAAACTCTTGTAAAAGCTTGGGAGTCCATTCAGAAGATGCTGATACAACTAGCCTCCCTTTATAATATAATCTCCCATTCTCCGAGGTATAATAAGGATGAGAATCTGGTTCCCTCTTAATTTCTTCTATTATTCTGCTCAACTGTGGATCTGCCTTTACCTCTTTATTAATTTGCTCCAGATCTTGCCAAAATGGCCTAGACATAACCTGCAATTCCATGTCCTCGCATACCCTGGGGAGCGCATCTACTACCCTGTTGGAAATTCCCACCTTATATACAATATCAAAATCATATCCTAGCAATTTTGCCAACCAATTTAGCTGATTTTGAGTTGTAATTCTATGTTCCAGCAAATGTCTGAGACTTTTTTCATCCGTATAGACTGTAAATCTTCTCCCCACTAGATACGGTCTCCAATGTTGAATAGCTAACACCAGCGCCATATGTTCCTTTTCATAGATGGATTTATTCAGCAATGATTCAGCTAATGCTTTGCTGAAAAAGTCACTAGTTTCTTTCCCTGTATTAACACTGCTCCCATGCCTTTACCCGATGTGTCACACTCCACCAAAAAAGGGGTATTGAAGTCTGGTAGCATCAAAACCGGAGCACTGGTTAGAGCATTCTGAAGTCTCTTAAACGTTGTTTCTACAGGAATATCCCATTTAAAATTCCCTTTCTTCAATAGATTGGTAAGAAGTGCTGCTATCTTCCCATAATCCTTCACAAACCTTCGGTAATATCCAGTCAAACCTAAGAACCCTCTCAAGGCTTTGAGAGATGTAGGAATAGGCCATTGTAAAACCACTTCAATCTTCTTGGGATCCATAGCAACGACATCTTTGGAAACGTTGTGACCCAAGTACTCAATTCTTAACTTCCCAAAGGTGCCTTTTTTTGTATTAGCATAGAAACGATGTTGTTGCAACGTATGTAATACCTTCCTTAAGTGAGTGATGTGGCTGTCCCAATCGACGTTTTAGACCAAAATGTTATTCCAGTGTGCTATGAATTCGATCTTATATCCCTACCTCATAAAGTTTGTGGTAGGCTGTAAGATCGAATTCATAGCACATTGGAATGTAGCCGGTGCATTAGTGAGACCAAACAGCATGACGAGTGATTCGTAGTGGCCCTGATGTGCCAAAAAAGCCATCTTGGGAATGTCATCTTCATTCATGCGTGCTTGATGGTACCCTGTCTGTAGATCTATTTTAGAGAAATATGTGGCTCCGAACAATTCATCCAAGAGTTCTTCAATTACCGGTATGGGAAATTTATCCGTTATTGTGGCTTTATTCAAAGCTCGATAATTGACACAAAACTGCCAACTGTTGTCTTTCTTCTTCACAAGAATTACCAGACTTGAATATGGGTTGTTGCTAGGTTTGATAACCCCAGAAGCTAGCATTTTTGAAACCTATTTCTCAATCTAATTTTTTTTGTAGATGCGGATAACGATAAGGTCTCACATTTATCGGATCAACCCCAGCCTTAATTGGGATTTTATGATCAACTGGTCTGTTGGGAGGAAGCCTTATTGGGTGTGAAAAAACTAGCTGAAATTCTACCCAACACTTGTTGTAATTGCTACTGCTGGTGATGTTCAAGTTTTTCTCCTATTTTGTTGGACCAACTGTCATCTTCTTTTGTTTCTTTGAACCAAAAAATACGATAACCGCAACCTCAATCTCAATAGTCTTCTTTAATGCCTTGGTGGAAATTAAAGATCTCGAAAGATTAAAATTCCCTTTAATAGTGACTGTTGACCCCAAGTGCGAAAAATTCATGGAAAGATCTTTCCAATTGTGTTTCACCTCACCTGACGAAACCAACCAAGTCATCCCCAAAATAATATCCACTTCTCCTAACTCAAAGAGGAAAAAAATCTCTTGAATAAACATAACCTTGCATTTCCAAATTTAAACCTTCGCAACAACCTTGAGAGTCTTGTTTCTGACCGTTTCCCATCCTCACTCCAAAGCTCGCAGTGGTCTTCACTTTCCAGCCATGTTTCAAGGCCACCTCTTTCGATACGAAGTTGTGACTCGCCCCATTGTCAATCAACACCAAAACAGGTGTTCCATCAATCTTCCCCCAAAGCTTCATGGTTTTGGGTTGTGTCCATCCCTTGACAGAAAATTGTGAAAGTTCCATCCAGTTGCACTGAGCTTCTTCAACAACCTCTCTTGACATTTTGTGTGTGTCCAGACCTTATTCTACCTCCAAAACCACATTTTCATCGTCTCCTAAAATGGTTACTCTTAAACTTATCTCCGAACATTTATATCTCGGACCAAAAGGCAATCTACAACAAAAACACTTCCCTTCCTCCTTCCTCTTTAAAACTTCTAGGTAGGGGAGTTGCCTGGTCCCGCGGTTGTTGCGTGACCCTGTGTTCCCGTACATCCCATTCTAAGAATTAGACCCCACAGATGACCCACTACGGTTAGGGTTGTAGGTTTTTCACTTCATTCCTTCAGTGACCTTGCCTGGATCATTACCTGCTGTCCCGCTAACAGACCCTCCAGTGGTCATTATTCCTTGAACTTTGGAAACTATACTACCACGTGTCTGTACGCGATTCGTAAAATTGCCAATAATGGAAGAATTTCCTCCATAAATCACCTGCAGTTCATCCTCAATATTGCAAGCAATTTCCATTGCTCGTAAGATTGTGGTGGGTCGCATTGATCGGACCAGATACCTCATTTCTGGTTTGAGGCCACCCAAAAAAATCCTAACAGCTGCTCCTCCGAAGCCTCGGGTATTTGTGTCACCAACATTTCGAACGCCGGCAAATATTCCTTCACCGAACCAATTTGTTGCATGGAAGTTAGTCTTTCATAAACGTTCCCCTAACTACCTTCTCCGAAAGGCTGCAGCAGAGTGGGAATCAGCATGTTCCATGTTAAAATTGGACTCTTCTTGCGCAGGAAGCGAAGCCAATGCACCGCAGCTCCCTCCATGTTGATGAGGGTTAGTCGCATGTTTTTTTTCTTCCCTGACACGGTGGACCTCAAACAATTTCTCTGCCCGAGCTAGCCAACCCTAACAGATTTGTTCCTTCGAAAATGGACAGTTTGACTTTCTTGACCAAAGAGCGCTTCTCATGGTCCTTCTCGCCTTCAAAACCCTCCTCTTCACGCCTCCGAGGATGCTTTGTCGCTTAACCCTTGCCATTGCATCAAGTGAGTCAAGATGGCTTCCAAACGACCCATGCAGTGCTTGACTTCCGTCAAATCTACAACTGGCTCCCTCATAGTTCTCTCGACTGTGGCAGCAGAGTTATCCAACTTTCCTACACGTGCATCCATCGATCCAGCAAGTCAGACCAAATTGTTAGGTAACAATTCAGGTTAATGTGTCCGTGTGTTAAATAGCACTAGGTAGAGAGCAATACCTTAGTATTATTTTGAAACAAGAAGGAAGAACCTTCTTCACAAGGGAAAACCCCCTTACAATCTCAGGAAATCTTCCGAGAATTATTTCCAATTTAAAAGCCTACCCCACTTCCCCCATAGACTATTATTTTATATCTACTTATCCTAAGAAATTTCCAAGGAATAGATATCTCCTCCTAACAAGCTGAATCACTAAAATATATCGATATCTAGCTATCTCACTACTGCTTAGAGCCTGTCTTCTTCTTGTATAAGCTAACCACTCTCCTCCTTTGTGACCATTATTCCTAACACGTTTCCATATAATTGTTTATAAACAATACCTGCAAATTACAATCTGCACGTGACCAAAAAATGCTGTCTGCCATTTCATTTGGAATGTTTGTTAAGTGCTTTATTACATTCACAAGTTTAACTCAACTGTATCTTTTATTTGTCTTATATTTCACTCAATTGAATCTCCAATTTAAGTTTTCTTGTCTTTTTGGTTTGACCCAGATTCGTGATTTTGAATATAGTCCAGAAGCACAAGAGACTAGAAAACAAGATTTAGAAAGGCTGATGCAAGATCAAGATAGTTTTAGAAGCTCTCTTTTGCAATGGTGCTATACCAGTTATGGAGAGGTAATTTCATTATCCATATTTTCTCCAAGTTTTCACAAAGCTGGATAGATTTAATTCTGCTCATGAAAGCTAGGGATCAAGGATCAGAGTAAATGAAGGTTTAAACTGAGGAATTGGGTTGAACACGGTGAGATTGACCTCCGGTTGAGGAAAGAATTGCAGTCAGGATGTTCAAATTGCAAGTCTGGATTTGATTGATACATATTGGGATTAGAATGCATATATGTTTTTACATCAATAATCAGTAATAGCTAGTCAATTGTTTTACATCTGTTTATAGGATGTTATTACTAGCCAGCCGTGGCTTGTAAAAGCCCATAAAACTACTATACTCTCCCTCAGCAAGAGAGGCCCCGATCCTGCCATCTCTGTCAAACTAACTAAGAAATACAAGTACAAAATTTACTGTTTGTTGTTTTATGCTATAAATAAGCTGGATATTGAGGGATTTGGCAGATATATGTAGCTTTGTTGACAGTAATTGAGATGTAAATGATGGATCTTGTGAAAAAATAAAATGAAGAGGAGTTGGAATAAGTGTGCTAAGCCACTTATTCTCGAAGCGTCCTTTCTTATTAGAGCAAACTGGCCATTATTGAGTTTTGTAAATAAATCCATTATGTGTACTTTCACATAACTTGCACTATTCTTTTATGACTAGCAGTTTCTTGAGTATTCTTTTATGAACAGTCTTGCAATAGGCAATGTTAATAGCCCCAAGGTAACCATTGCCAAGGCTCCTAGAAGGTGTATATATTTTTCTTTTCCTTGTCTGTTCTTGTGTCATGTATGCATACTTGGTTTCCACAATAAACTTAAATCCAGTTGAATAGACCCATGGCTACAGTGCTTAGAGGTTCTGCTAATTCAGTCATTCCTATATCCTTTACAATAGAGATCAAGCTTTGGGTTTTCCCTGATAGATATCAGTTGGGCGTACGCTTTCTCTGTCAAATTTTTTAATATCATACATTAATTTTAAATAAGTTTCTTTGCTTGCAGGTTTTCAGCTCCTGGATGCACTTCTGTGCTGTACGTATTTTTGCAGAGAGCATTCTAAGATATGGATTGCCACCATCTTTCTTGGTAAATATTTCATATGCTTTCTTTGATGCGTTGGGTCAAGTATCTATTCCTTACTAAGCATGGTCTATTTGGTGTGTTTAGGCTTGTGTCTTATCTCCTTCTGTTAAGAGCGAGAAGAAAGTTCGAACTATTCTTGAAGGACTGTGTGAAAGTGCAAACAGGTTAGCTTGCGTGGTATTCATTTGGTTTAGTTCATAGATTTACTGTACATCATTTAAAAATCGTAGGAAGATGGAATGAATTATAAAGAACGTCCCCTGCCCCTCTTTACTCCTGAAGAATTTGGAGAACATGTATCTATTTTCCAAAATTTTGATGAACTCTGTTAAAGCTCTGATGAGGAGCTGTGCTATTCCTGTTGGGAACTAAATGTTTGGAAGGTTGCTGAATGAGCAAGGTTTTCAGAAATGCTAAAGTGTATTCTACTGCTCAGAAACAATTTACTTGAGTGGTGAATAAAGAAGAAAAAAACCTCATTGATCTCTAGGCTTTATAAGCTGTGAAAGTACAAATTATTCTCATGAGAATTAGTTTCTTGCGTTTCAATCACATTTACTTTGCCATTGTATTTGCGTCTGAGGAGATCTTGTGCATGACACCGAGTTCGAAATGTTATTTTGTGGATCTCAACATAGTTTTATCCTTTTGCTCGTTATGACGATCTTCCCTGTTATGCAGCACATACTGGAAGTCTGAAGAAGAAACAGGAGGGGGGATGGTAGGCTTGGGAGGTGATGCTGATGCCCATCCTTATGTTTCTTTCACAATTAATCTTGTTTAAATCATGTGTGGCCCTGCTCCTTGTGTATGTCGAGCTTCAAGGATTCCTTTAGACAGCAATAAACTCACAGGATTGGCAATGCTGTATATTAGCCTCCATAGTTTGATTCATTGGTTTATTTTTAATCAGAGTTTGTGCAATGAAGTGGGATTTGGCTTCATTTATGAAGGGGCAAAACTTGCGGAGAAGATTAAGTAATTCTGTATTTGTACTTGCAGCTTCTATATTTATGTTTCCAGAACTGCTTGACCTTTATGGAGCTTGTAGTTATTTGCTTGATGGAAATCTTGTTAATTGGAATATATCCCATTATCTGGATTAGATGGGTGGATCAGTGAACTAATTATAGCTGTCAGTTGATGATGATCTGAGCAAGGGAGCTTTTATGCTCAATTTAAACAAATGATGCTGGCAATAACATAATACCCCAATGTTCACATCTTCAGTATCGTACCAGTTATGAATATTTTATTGGGTATCTTCCAGTAGTTGAAAGACCAATATGTATAGGACAAGATTTATAAATTTTAAAAATCTTACACAATTCACACTAACCATAACTTCCCTCCTTTTGCATCAAATCCAACCATGCCCACTGCCTCACGCAATCTCTTTTTAATTTTTCGTTTACTCCATTGTCAGAGATGCTCCAACTTCCAGTTCCTTCCTCCGAGTCTTGGATAGCGTGACACCATTGAAGGATTGGTGGTGTTGGAAAAATTCATATAAAACTGGCAACTTTAATGATATTTGTACATAGATAACGTATTTGACTTTTGTTTTTGACACATATTTGAATATTAAGGATATTGTGTGATAAATTCTGTATGTTTGACAAATTGAGAATAGCTTTTAAATATTACTTAACGATTTGTATGGCCAATACTGCGCAACTCCTTAAGATTTACCTTTTAGTATTATGATTTATGAGGATATACTTAACATGAGATTGTGAATTGCTGGTTGCTTAAAAAGCTGTTAATTGCTTGTTGGTAAGCGTGTTACTGGGTGGATGAGCTAGCTCTTTCAGGTTTTTCTTGGTAGGAAGGCTGTTGTTTTGTTGTCAGCTGTGGTGAGTGAGTGTTGTTATATAAGGAAAAATTATTTTATATGAGATGATGCAATGTTCTTTTTAGCTCACAAATTGAGAAATACATGGCTGCATACAACGATTTTAGGATGCTTATTGCAATTCTGTAAAGAGAAAAATCATACATTTCTTCACTTTTGTATTAGTTTAAAATTAATCATCATTTTATATATTTTGTTTATAAGGTTAATTATAGTGAATTTGATATGGTGTTCATAATATTGCTATGAATATTCTCAATCTGAAAGAAAAAACGAAGAGGAAACTTTTGGTCATCATTGTGAAATGAAAATCCATTGTCAAACACTTTGAGCCATCAACTTACGACTCTAAAGTAAAGACGTGAACTTCAGATGACTTCAAAACCTTTTGCATTGGGAATGAATATAATAAAATAAAATTAAAATGTAAATCCATCCCTGTATATAAAATAGAAAGAAAATTGGGAAAAGGTGGTTTTGGTCTAGTTTATGTTGGTCGCCAGGTCAGTGGCGGCGCTGATAGAACTGGACCGGATGCAATTGAGGTGTGACCGGATGCAATTGAGGTCTAGTTTATGGGATCCCTTGGGTGCATTACAAGGGCTGCCAAGGAGATTTCTATATTCCGGTGAGAGTTAATAATAGTTAATTTACCATACTAAATATTAATTAATCTATTAATTATATTAACTTTTAAGTAAATTATAATTTATTATATTATAATTATCAACAGTTAAATCAAAACTAACTAATTAATTCATTAATTAATTATATTTAAAAGAATTTTTTTGATTGCTGTTAAATATATTATAATTAATACTAATTAGTTATATACATATATTTGTAATTATATATATATAATAACAAAAATAATATTTACATAAATATATAAATTTATACTAATTAGTAATATATATTTGTTATAATAATAATAATAAATTTAGAAAGTAATAATAATAATAATAATATTTAATATATAATAATGTTATATATAGAAGTCACCCTCGTGCAAATAGCATAACTATTGGGCCCCGTTTTCAGAACCCAACTCTTGCACTGAAAATCATAAGACTTGAGCGTGTGTATTACCTTATAGAGTTATTTCAATGAACCTTCATTAACCATCATCTCATATGGGTGGCGTGCCCACACCAGTCAATTGTCAAAAATGAACTCATTTATCCTATTTTTGAACAAATTTTGGGAAATCTCAAATCGAAATTTCAATTTGGTTTCTTTAGAACATTTGTTCTCGATTGTCTTAAGTTTCTAAGGACACTAAAATCATGCAATTTGGAGCAAAAATCTAAAAGTTATAGCCCACTCATCTTCGGACTATAAATAAACTGAAACAACACATTATACTCGAATTTCATCCAAAAATTGAAAGTCTTAAAGTCCGAATCAAAATTCAATCTCTTCATAGGATTTGTAGCTCTATATCTCTCTAATTTATTTAGAAACAAGAATCATCTCATTTGGAACTCTACAAATAAAGATATCATCCAAATACTGAAATATGTTAAGTGAAAATGTTCAGTTCATATTCTTCTAATTGAGACCCTCATTTTGATTCAATCAATATTTTTCGAATTAATACCAAAAGTTATGAATTTTTATGGAGGGATAGAGTAATGTGTTAGGAATCTAATGCTTTAAAAATCAGGTTATTTGAAGGTATATATATATATGTTAGAGTAGTGCCCTAAAGGCAATCGCCTTTAGAGCATTTTGTACAAAGTTGTGTACAAACTTTATGAATAAATAAAGAAAGGCATATTTCATTAATTTGATGTTCATTATTTATGAACTGATATTGATCAATAAACAAATTAATGAAGTCCATGATATATGACATAGCATGAAGGAAATTATGATGTGATCATACTACTGAGATTCC
>JANZLF010000007.1:19577735-19587790 GCA_026546835.1 Erythroxylum foetidum | reverse complement strand
TTTGAAAAAGCTGTATTTTAGCTTTTTCAAAAGCTATTTCTACTTAAAAAGTACTTTTGAAGTTTGCAGCCAAACACTCATTTTTTCCTGAAAACAGCTTTTGCGGTGAAAAAAAGTGCTTTTAGCGTCTTCAAAAACTGAACCAAACAGGCACTTAAACACCTTTAGATGGTAACCTGGACCAGTACAAGAGTTGTTAGTTTATGCTCTTGTAATATGTTGATTGTAAATATTTGTATAACATTATTATTAATTAATAAAAGATATTTTTTATTTTTATGTATTTGTTAATTATTTAATTATTATTTATAAAGATAAAATTTTTATAATAATTACTGCGTAATTGAAATTGTGATGAGATCATAATTATGAGGTTCAATTTACATTTTTGTATTATTCCTAAGTGTTTCTAGTTGTAGTTTCATCAAGACTAGATATTATTGAAACAGTAAAATTAGCACACATTATGTTTATTTCTTATGAAGAAAATAATTAATCCCATTAATTAAAGTATAGAGATACTTAAACTAATATGTAGGTGATTATTAGAGAATAAATCACAGATTATTATGAAATTCCAAATTGAATATTACTTATGTGTCTATGGACTATCTCATAATGATGATTGTGTAATTAATCCTCATAATGATGATTGTGTAATTAATCCTCAGACTTGAGATTACCAAGGTATCTAGTGTAAGAATTATTATATTTTGATGCTACTTATGAATCGTTCTAGGATAATTCTGTCGGTAATAATTAGATACAATATGAACCATATATAGATAGTTAAGTAAGTCGATAAAGGATTCGTAATTCTAAAGTAATTAGAGAGAATATTCTACTGTTTTTTATTAGTAATAATTTATAGAATTCTCCAACCAGAGTGAATTCATATTCGAAAAAGAGGTTTTCAAATTTTAATTATGAATCAATTATTAGTTATCAAGAATGAACATAATTGGACGATAAGAGTAGACACTATATCTATACTCTGTCCAATTAGAATATTGGATGAGGAAAGGATTAAATTATATATTATCGCTATGCATAGATAGGTTAAGTCAATCACTTTGATATTCCTAATATTTGGGTAATCATGACATGTTGTTAGACGTCAATCATGATTTAAGATTATGAATTTTTTAATTAGCGAATTAAAAAGAGTTTTAATTTATCTAATTCTAAATGTAAATTAGAATTATAATTTATAATCATTGCCAACTTATTATGAACCTAATGAGTCATACATCAAAGATCAATTTGTGAAAAAAGCAATTTATTAAGTTGGACTTAATTACAACGTTTGAGAAACTTTGGGAATCAAATACGAGATATTTGATTTTATTAAAATTAAATTAATTAGAATTAAAATTTTAATTTTTTATTTAAAAGGGAAGAGCTTTTTAGAAACTAGCACTTTTGTCTTCTTTCTCCAAAGGCAGTTTGAAAATTGCTCTGTAGATACCATCAGGGGCTAGACAAGTAAACAGCTCGTGGTTGATCACTTAAAGAAAAAGATTCAAAGTTTTTCTTTGAAAAGAGAACAAGGTACGATTTCTAAATCGAATTTTTTTTAGTCAAGTCTAATCAATTATCATGACCTGCTCGAAATCCGTAAAAAATTTTATTTTTCGTTGCATCCGTGATTTGATCACGGTTAGATTCTTACAGTGGTATCAGAATCAGTACTCGAACAGTTTAGTCAACTAGGTTGGGTCCTATAGGGGTAGAGAGTGTGAGATCTCACATCGATTGGAGAGAGGAACGAAGTATATCTTATAAGGGTACGGATACCTCTCCCATACAGATGTGTTTTCCATGTCCTAACACACATAATCCCATCAGAGCTCCAAAGTTAAATATGCTACGGCAAGAGTAGTATTAGGTGGTGGCGTCCAGGAAAGTTCTCGGGAAAAACAAAACTGTGGGGGCTTGGATGGGTCAAGGCCCAAAGCGAAAAATATTTATGAGAAGGTGATCTTAGCTGTTACAGTATCATCAGAGCCAGGTTTAATTGTTAATCTTAGATTAGAGGCTTGATTATTAGTGTTGATTTGTTTTAATGCTTCGGAAAAGACAAAGTATTGCGAAAATTGTTTCTGTTTTATGTATGTCGTGTTTTGAAATTGTTTTTCGAAGCTAGAAATTGTTTCCTGTCTGTTTATGTATGCTTTGTTAATTTTGGAAATTGTTTCCTCGTTTATCCGAAGCCATGTTTTGCCTTTGTGTATATATTTCTAGTTTTATGCATTTAGATCTGGAAATCAAATGTCCAGGGTTTATTTATTGAAATCTTTAATTTCTGTCGCCCCTAAATTGTTGATTCTCTCGTTTATGCAATTACATCAGGGATTCTCAAACGATGTCTTGCATTAAATCCCTGACCCTAATTTACGATGTTTGGCTTCTGTGATTTCTTGTGTTTTTATTGAATCATATGCTTATGTATACTACCTACGTTTTGCATTTTTCTAGGTTTTGTAATTATGTATTATCGAACAAGTTGATGAGGTCGGCGATGCCATCAATGACGTTGCCTACGTCTGTCAAAGGCAACGCGTCACCAACGCCAACGCTCGACGCATTGCGGCGTGACGCTCGATAGGCAACGAATCGCAAACACAGACGACACATCATGTCTGTGGCATCGCACAATGCCACAAGTGACCCATCGTATGTGACGTAACACAACACCTCTGGTTAACGTCTCCAATGATGCCACAGGTGATGTGAGACTGATGGGTAATGGTAGATGCAGGCGGCGACAGCGATTAGGAAACCATCATTTGGAGACCCAATGGTTGAGGATGAAAAATGTGGAAGCGGTTCGATGTTGATTGAGCGACGTGAGGCAGTTGCTGGAGCGACATGGGTGGCGGTTTGAAGAGTTGGACAACGTGGGAGCAGTTCCAAAGAGGGACAGGCTTCATGGAGAAGACGAATGACATGTGTGGGACATACGCCAATCATTTTTGGAGAACGTCTCCTGCAGACATTGCCTGGCACGTGCACTTTGACTGCGTGGGTGTGCAGTGCATGCCCCACCTGTTGGCCCTTAGATTTTTTTAGGAGTTAGTTTTTCTTTAGGCCTATAGATTTATTGTATGGGTTAGTTAAATTAAAAGTAGTAAGAAGGCATAGAAGGGTATTTTGGGTAGCTTACTTAAGTTTAAAAAACTCTAAGGCATTAAAGGAAAAGCAAGGTAGACTTTTACCAATCATTAAGGGTAAAATGGGAAGAAAGAAGTGCTGTTTTCTTCCTTAAGAGGAAGAAAAACAACAATAGGTGAAAAGAGAAGTGATATACGAAAAGGAAAAGGTGAGAAAGAGGGGTGTAGGGAAAGAGAGAAAATAATGGAGTTTTGAGCTAGGGTTTCATCTCTTCTAAGCCTCCTAGAGAGATTTTGAGGTTGTGCAAGAAGGGAAAAAGGTAGAGGAAGATAAGAGTTTTCTTTTAAACTAAATATTCCTTCATTTGGTGAAGATTTAAGGTAAGAACATTTTAATGCTTTAGATTTTGGAAGGATATTGTTTCATGAAGCTTAAGAAATACATGGGTTTAGGTACTCTAAGATCAATTTTAGTAAATGCATTATGTGGATCTTAAGTTTCGCAACCCTTTTGAACCTGGGATTTTTGCCTGTGAAAAGAAAATCAAGAAAGACAAGAGGAGCAAGAGGAGAGCCACATTTGAGCAAGTTATAAGCAAGGAAATTCAACGTGGGTTTCATTTTTATAATTAAGTAATAAGCCATTAAAGTTCCCTTTAAGAAATAGCATTAAATGATTTTCAACTACTTTATTCATGTGCATTTATTGTTTTTTTATGTTATAAGATTGTGCTACATGGTTGTATATGAATTGTGTTAATTATTGATGAATTAAATGATGGAAATGATTTTTGAAAGAATAGCAAGTTTATTAAATCAAGTTTTGGAAATGCATATGAAATATTTAATGCTCATGAAATACAAGTTTTGCAAAACTGTGCCAATTGGGCAAATTATTTTCAGTTCATGAATTACATGTTATGTAGGTTTGGTGTAGTCCACTTAAGAATGTCACGTGCATGTTAACCAAATTAAAGGCTTCTCTTGCCTACCTGCTAGTGACATGGAGCTCCTTTATGGACTCCATCAAGTTTACGGCTACACAGAACTATTATGTGGAATTGTGTAGTGCGTCATGTTTATGGATCTACCTAAATCATTTTGATATGCTTATATGTTCATGATAAGTTGACAAGAGTGATGCATACATAACTTGAATAAACATGAACTTTTACATAGGAAATGACTTTATAAATGATTTTGTTTGATACTGATTATAAAATTGTTACCGACCGGCTTTAAGCTCACCTCCCATTCTCCTCCCTATATCTAGGTGATGAGCAAGATATTGAGTATTCAATGGTCAAGGCATTACTCCAATCTTTGTTTATTTCGTATTTGAAGCAAATCTTATAAAGCAAGGCTTTAGTTGCATTTTGAGCAACTCATAATTCATGTATCTTTTGGATTTTGGGATTTTAAGATATTAATGTATTTGGGACTTGAGATGCCCACTAAAGCTTTGTAAAACTCTTATCTGTTGATGCCAATGGAATATGGTTGCATTTTTACTCATGACTCTCTCTCTTAAGTTTTACATTGCATTTAACGTTTCAATTGTACCCAAAAATGTCAAGGAATGCATGTACAATCATATAAATGTGTAAAAATGTGCATGTCGCAATTAATTATGCATGATGTGCATTTTCCTAATTTCTCATCAAATTCTCATAATTCACAATTCTGGCCCTAACATGGGTAACGGGATGTTACAAATTAGGCAAAGTTATCCTCTAGAAAGTTGTAGATCATCTTTCTAGCTTTCCAACGATATATAGTATGAAATTTTTGGACATCAGAGTTGAAAGTTATGATCATATTAGTGGAGATGCTCGGGAGTGTATTTTGCTTTATCTTAGGTGACTCTGCTTCATCTTAAGAGTCAATTTGTTTTAAGTTGAATTTACTTCATCTTAAGTTGACTCTGTTTCGTCTTAAAAATCACTTCGTCTTAAGTTAACTTTGCTTCGTCTTAAGATGACTTCGCTTCGTCTTAAGTTGACTCTGCTTCGTCTTAAGAGTCACTTCATCTTAAGTTGACTTTGCTTCATCTTAAGTTGACTCAGCTTCGTCTTAAGAGTTATTTCGTTTTAAGTTGACTATCTGATTCGTCGTAAGTTGACTTTTTGATTCGTCTTAAGTTGACCTTTTGCTTCGTCTTATATTGACTAGGACATCTTCTAATCCAAATTTGACACTTTAGGCGTTAGAATCTGCCTTTAAGGTCTTTATAAAAGTAGTCGATCTTGAAGTCCTCTTTCAAACTATATAAAGAACACCTTAATCCAATATATATAAGGAAAGTTATGGCAATTTTCACAATTCATCTACTTTTTTACTTGGTCTGCGTTTTCGTTTGGTTTCATCTGATCCTTTCATATGTTCCATTTTTGACCCTTTAGACGATAGAGCTTGTCTTTGAGATATTTATGAAAGTTGTAGATCTCGAAGTCATCTTTAAAATTTCCTAAGATGATCTTAATCTGATATCCCAAATGATAGTTATGCTAATTTCCCCAAGATAGGTGAAATGTGAGCGAGGTCAAAACCCTGTTTGATTCATTCAACCATAACTTTGTTATGGGATCTCCAAATGAGATGATTCATGTCTATAAATAAAATAGAGACATAGAGCCACATATGTTTTGAATAAGTTGAATTAAAATTTTGTATAAGGTTTCCCAAAATCTATTCGAAAATAGGAGAAGTGAGTTATTTTGATGTTTGTCCTAGTGTGGGCACGTAACCCTTGTAGCACACGTGCTCAGATGTCATTTAGGATGTTGAACCTGTGACTCACAAGGGCGAGGTGCCCAACACTTATGGTATCAGAGCCACTAGGTTTAGGAATTTTCTAGGCATGAAGTGGGCAGTCTAAGACATGAAATAAACATGCATTATTTTAAATAAACAAAATGCATTGTTTTAAATTGTTTTGCATAAACTGAAGGTTATTTTAAATGTTTTAAATTAAAGGAGTGGTTACACCGTCTTGAAAGAGAGCTCGAGGAGCTATGACTGGATCTCACTTTCACCAAGGGAGCACGGATGAATCCTATGTCCTATAAGACGTGGGGACACATTCTGCTCTGGATCTTAAGGCACCTAGTATACAACATGAGGTGCCTCCACCACCTCCTCCTATATGTCAAGGAAATCCCATGGATCCATGTTTCTTTCAAGCCTTTGTTTAGGCTTTCACATATGCCATGGGTCAAGGGTCACAATTTCCAATGCAAGCTCCAATGGAGAGAAGTGGGCAATATGATAAGCTTTGCAAGTATGGGGTGGTAGATTTTAATGGAACTACAAATCCAGAAGGGGTTGAAGCCTGGTTGAAAAGGATCGAGAGGGTTTTGATTCAGATGAAGTGCTCAGATGAGGAGAAGTTAGATTATGTGGTGAGCTTGCTACAAGGGGACACTCTTCATTGGTGGGAATTAGTGCTCCATAATCAGGATTTGCCTTCGGTGTTGTCATGGAGAGACCTTTTGGAAGCTTTTAGTAGGAAATACTTCTTGAGGGTCTATATCCAAAAGAAGGCTAGAGAGTTCCTAAATCTCGTACATAGGGAAATGAGTGTGAGTGGATATGAGCTGAAGTTTACCCAGTTGTCACAGTGTGTGGCCAACATTGTTGCTAATGAGGAGGATAAGTGCCGCAAGTTTGAGAGAGGACTTCATTTGGGGATCAAGGAGAAAGTCCTAGTCCATAACTTCTGTGATTACCAGCAATTGGTGGATGTTGCACTCTATGTTGAGAAACTGGAAAATATAAAAAATGAAGTGAGCAGGAAGAGGAAGAATAGGGAGCGGTCTTTTAAGAAGGGAATGAGTGCTCCAATGCCTAAGAGGAGTACAAGGAGTTACCATATTCAAAGTGAAGTGGGAAGCAGTGGCCCTACCAAGAACAAATAGGCAAGGGTAGTCACAGGGCAAGCCTTAGTTGTGGGAGGCACGGGAAGGACGGGGAGGAGCAGATACACACCCTCAATATGAGCATTGTGGAAAATTTCACAAAAGAGAGTGCTTCAAGTTACTTCAATTTTTCCATGATCATTAGTTAAGGAGTTAGAAGTATAAGGTACTAGTTATAAAGAAAAAAGAAGTGAAAATATGGAAATACTAGTTAATTATGTGGTTTTGATGGATTATTTTTGAAGCTATTATTATGTAAATAATTGTAGGATTTTATCATATGGTTCAATTGAAATAAAGTAGTCTTGTAAGTATATATGTATTAGGGTATTTTGGGAAGAACACTTAAGCATTAAGGCTATAAGGCATCAAAGGAAAGGAAAAGTGGTCATTGCACAATCATTAATGGAAAAATTGAAATAAAAAGTGATGGCTTTCTTTTTAAGGAAGAAGCAAGAACGAAATTGGGAGAAAAGAAACAAAGAGAAGAGAGTTCGGTGGAGAAGAGAGGAAATAAAAAAGAAAAAGCTAGGTTTTGTTTTTTATTAGTCCTAAAGAGTGATTTTGAAGTTGTTCAAGAAAGAAAAAAGGTACAAGATGATGAGAGTTTCTGTTAGAGCCAACAAACTCTTCATTCGGTGAAGATTCAAGGTAAGTTTGGTCTTAAGAAATGTATGGGTTTAAGAATTCTAGGATCAATTTTAGTGAAAATGTCTTGTGGGTTCTCCAATTTGAATCCCTATTGAATGGAAATTTTGTCTTTGATAAAAGGGAATCAAAAGAGGCAAGAGGAGCAAGAGTTGAGGCATTTTTGAACGAAGTTTTAAGCAAGAAGATTCAAGGTTGATTTGAGTAATGAGTCATTAATGTTTCTTTTTCTAAATCAAGGAAATAAAAGGATTTCAAGTAAATATTGCATTACTGTTTTTAAATGATTAGAGAATTTACTATATGCTTTGTATGTGAATTTTGTTGATGAATTGGAATTGCTAAATGAAAAGGGTTTTTCGAAAAACTGCATGTTCATGAAAAACAAGTTTCTGAAATGTTGCCATTTGGGCAATATGTTTTCAAATCATGAATTACATGTCATGTGGGTTTAGTTTGATCCATTTTGTATGTCAAGTGCACTTCGACTAAAGGCTTCTCCCTCCTGCTCGCTATTGGCATGGAGCTTCTTCATGGACTCCCTCATATTTACGACTACACAAAACCACTATGTGGGATTATGTTAATTCGTTCTGTTCATAACTACATAGGACCCTTTTTGGGAAATGTGCTAGCTCGTTTTGTTTATGGACCTCCCAAACCATTTTGATGTGCTTATGTGCTCATGATATGTTGACAAAATTGATGTATACATGATTTGTTTTATTGTGAAATTTTGGTTGAAAATTTAAGAACCATGTGTTTTATGATTTAATAAGAATTTTTTATGACAATGAACATTTTAAATGGTTTTGCTTGTTATTCGTTATAAACTTGTTACCCACAAGCTTTTAAGCTAACCCCCCTTCCATCCCATCTTTAGGTGAAGAGAAGGAGGTCGAGTAACCAAGATTTCAGGCATCATTCTACTTTTGCAATGTTTCTGTATATTAAGTTAGATTTTGTAAAAGTAAGACTTTAGATGCATTTTGAGAATTATTGGGTTTGGTATCTTTTGTATTTTGTATTTTGATATTGATGATGTTATATGGCTTGGAATGCCATTAAAGCTTTGTAAACTCCTATTTTTATTGTTAATGAAACGTGAATTATGTATGGTTGTTGTTGAGTTGAAATTAGATGAAATTTGAAAAGTCATCTAATTGAGTTAATGAACTTTGAACAAGAATTATTGTGAATTATAAGTGAGATGTTATGGATAAGAAAAATAGACACTATGAATGATGTGATGTAGTTGAATGTGATGGGTACAATGAATAGAGATTAAAGAGTTTAATGAAATAATATTGGGAGTTTAATGGTCATGTCCATAACATTCCAAGTTTGTACATTGAAAATTTCAAATTTTTCATAAGGGTCAAATTGAGTTTCTGAATTCATAAAAAAGTCTGGATTGATCTAGGCTGAATTGGATGAAGTTGTCTTCTTGGAAGTTGTAGATTATTTTTCCAGCTTTCCAATGATATATATAGTATGAAATTTTTGGACATTGGAATTGAGAGATATGATTTTTAAAAATTTGTGATGTTGCATAGGATGGGCTTTCAAGATAGCTATATTGTATTGAAATTTAGACCCTTATAAAGGCAGAAATTGTGTTTATGTTCTCACAAAAGTTGTAGATCTAGAAGTCTTCTTTAAAATGGTCTTTGAATGACCTTAATCGGATATTTGTAGTGAAAGTTATGCCCTTTTTTCTAAAACAAGTTTGAAGAAGAAAAGCTGGAGGAGAAAGTCACGATTGCGACTTTGCTGTAATGTGTCAAAGTCGCGATTGCGACATCGCGGGTGCATACGCACACGTGCCCTGTAGCCTTTTCCCCCTAACCTGGACTTGTTTCACTCTTTTGGCCATAACTTTGTCGTTCAACCTCCGAATGACCTGATTTTTGAAGATTTGGATTCATAACACTTTCCTCCATCTTTTCACAAAAATTTATAGCTTTTGGCATTGATTATAAAAAGATTAATTGAATCAAAGTGAGGGTATCAGTTGGAAGAACATGAACTGGACATTTTACTGAACATGCTTCAGTATTTTGATGATATCTTGATATATAGAGCTCCAATTGAGATGATTCTTATTTTTAACTAAACTGGAGACATAGATCTACAAAGTGTCTGAAGGATTCAAATTTTAATTTAGACTCTAAGACTATCGATTTCACAATGGAAGTTAAGTACAATATTCTGTTTTATTCTAAGAATAGCCCGAAAATGTTACGTGTAGTTGTTAGAATTATAGTTATTTGAATAATGTGTCTGGAAGTCAGGACTCATACTATGATCATTATATGTATGATACTAAATCTAAATATAGTTGGAATAATTACATCAATAGTTGTATTGACAGTTA